>JAMKCH010002453.1:0-38544 GCA_023653785.1 Ophioderma brevispina
TTTCATTTCAATATCGTTTGTTCCCAGATTTATTATCGTTAATACCTCTTCCTTTTATGAGATTTAGGAGTGTTTATTTACTCTGTTATTTATAACTTTTTTTTCATTTAAAGATCGTGTGCAGGCCATTCTTATGAATTTTCATGTCGCTCCAAAGAAATTCGAACACGGTGCCCTGCAAATTAATGTCGCCGCTTCTGCTTCCAGGAGTTAGAGTGTTCAAATTACGTCCACATGAAACTGAGTTGAAAACCCGATGCAGAAGACTACAATTTCGTGTAATTTGTGTTGTTAGCTGATCTTCTATCGTGGAAACATGTGAATGTCTTAAGTATACATGTAATGTACCTCAACCACTAGGCACTTCAGTGCTTATCAATAAAATTACCATAATACGAGTATCACACGGTCTGTTACCGAGTGTTATGCCGTGTTAGGCAGTGTTGTCCCGTGTTAACGAGTTTGAACACGGCCATACCTTCACACACACTGGAGGGGGCTTGCTTTCCGATCGATGTCAACACTCGTGTTATCATCACCCGGGCTTATACCACTGAATTAACACCCGTTCAATGCGTGTTGGGTGGTCACTATCACTTGACAGGTACTGTACTTGTTCCCAACCAATTAAGTAACAAAATTAATTAACAAAAATAAATGTATAAATTATAAAAAAAAATGCACCTAACAATAAATAACATCAAATAAACCACGTACTATTAAAATAAAATAAAATCTTAAATAAAGATAAATGGATAAATTACTCTTTTATATTTCCATATCATCAACAGTTATAATGAGTACAACCACCGGAAGTGAGAAAAAATATACAATTATATAGCGAAGGTGACCAAAAGGCCAAAAAGGCCATAAAAGTATATAAATAATTCAAAAATAAAAACTACAAAAATGTGCAACTAAGTATTTAGGTAGCTTTGTGACCCAGTTAACCGAATCAAAGCAAAAATGCAACAAAATTTAAAGTAGATCTAGGTATACAACATCAGCAACTAATGATCTTAAAGCGGCACTGGACATTTTCACCAATATAAATTTAATTTCTTCAATTTGCTCTCAAATGATGGTCTATGCCATTTGGAAGAACAGAGATTATTTTACACCATAAAAAAACATACCCCAACAACCAAAAACAGATAGGACATTGATATAGGATAACGACATCCAGGTACTTTGTAGGCCAATTTTTTAAGTTTTCCATAACTTTAATCAACACATGTGTAAATATGACATGAATATTTTGACTCATACTCACTGATTTTAAACCAAGGTTATAGACCGATCAAACAGGGTGGTGCATAGCGTGGGGAAAACTGCATAGGCGTGCGTGTTCTTGTGTTAAACGCCATTTGTTTTCGTCGTCTACTGAATTTAACGTCGCCGCCGACACGTTAAATTATAAAATCGTTCTGTTTTACCCATAGAAACTGATTTTGGTCTTGAATCATTTCGGGTGAGTCTTTTGTATATAAAAGCCTTACAACCATGCAAAAATATCTATTTTGAAAATCTTGAGGGCACACCTAAAATTTTCAACTGTGCCAGTGTCTCTTTAAGCTGCTTTTTAAACGCATACATGTTTTTAGAATGTTTTAACTAATATTCGCGACAATTAATTCCAGTATTGTGAGCCCATTGTTCTTATCCCTCTTGATGCAAAACTTGTTTTACAATGTCTAACGTAAAACTCACTTGTGCTTCTCGTGTTACGACTGTTTTATAATTAAAGTAATTAAAAAAAAAGACATTTGGAAGTTGGCGTGAAACAAAATTGTACATTAACACCCCAAGATCGAGTTTGTATAACATAAAATACTTAAGCAAACAAAATAATAAAAAAAAACAATTATAAAATTTAGTTGGAAGCATATGAAAAATACACAAAAATACACGTTGATAAAATATGAAAAGTTTGTTCAGGAAAAATGTGGCGTAGTATTATTAAAATACTAATTAAAATAAAAACAGTAAAAGTAAATGAACAATGAAACTTGAGCATAAATACGAACAACGTTAGTAAGTAATTAAAAGTTTAAAAAGAAATTAAGAAATAATGAAAATATCGAATACGAACACAAATAATAAAAAATATGTTGTTTTTTTTATTTTTTAATTTGGTGAAAATGAGAACCTGAATTGGGTGGGGAAGGGTTGTGTTGGTGGAAGGGGGTGATTGGCAAACACTCTTGTATAATGTGGAACCCTGGTGTTGTTGGAAAGAGAACCCCCACAGGGTAGTTGGGAAAGGGAACTCTGGGTAGTTGAGAAGGAAATCTGGTAGAGGTTTCATGGTATGTAAATGAGGTATTGCCATTTATATTCCGTCAAGCGCTTCTGCCCAACATCATATAGCGCATGACGGCATCAATCGTAATACCAAAAAGGACCAAGGGTAGTTGGGAATTGGCCATATAGACAATTAAAGGGATAGGGTGTGGAGGTAATGTAGAAATGTGCCATGGTGTTATTGGAAGGAGGAACCTAAGTTAGTTGGGAAAGGGCCACCTTTGGAAGATGAGAAGGGGGATCTGGGTTAGTTGGGAAGAACGCTCTGTGGCAGCTGGGAAGGGCCTCCAGACGGTTGTGAAGGGGGTCTTGGGTAGTTCGAAATGAAGAAAAGACATTGGGACTTTGGAGCAGCTAGTAAAGGGGCCCTGGTATAGTTGCAAAGGGGCCCTGTGGTCGGTAGTCAGACAGGAACCCTAAGGTGGGTGCCAAAGTTTTACTAATGCTACAGGTTACGTCTGATAAGGTTCCGCACGGAAGCCAACAACCCGCCCAACCGCGAAAACCGATGACCGCGAAATTCTAGTTCATTATTGGTTCAGAACCTACAGCTACATTTAAGTACAGTACTTGCAAAGTACACATACACCTGTGGTGCACATCAGCTATGTTTTACCATCACATTTTATACATCTCATGTGTACTCTATGCAGTTGCCTGCTAGGTGACTGACAGTACACATGGAGGCCCGGGGGGGTCTCAATTTTGGGTAGGTAGGATTTTGCTCGAGAGTCTGGACTCACTCTGGAAGTAGGACCATACATTGTTAAAAATATCCCATTAGGGTGCTAAAAAAAGGAACCTATATAGCTATACCAGAGATGCAAAGTGTGGGCCAAATTTAACCCAAATTTGCCATTTTTCCTCAAAATTTGGACATTTTAAGCAAAATTTTGACACAATTTTGGCTTCATATTGAGGAAATTTTACTAATTTTACAACAATTTTTAGAAATTTTGAAAAACACAGATTGCGATACTAAACTTGGCATGAAAAAAGGGGTCATTAATATACCAGAAGGCTGAAAATGAGACGATGTCTGTGGCACGTCCCCGTATGGTCATTTAGTATGGATCTTATATTATCAGAGAGAGAGAGAGAGAGAGAGATGTTTCATGCAAAACACTATTTCCTGCTATTTTTTGACATAGTTAATGATCAAATTAATAAATTTGTATTTTTTCTTCCTGATAAAATAATATCCATTAAAGATTTGATAATACTTTTTAGACAGACATTTTCGGAAACTTTCTGTCCCATAATAATAGTAACACTAGCAACCTATTTTTAACTAGAAACCGTTCGCACAATACTTCTCAAAAATTGAAAACACTATTTTGTCCGCCATTACTCCTGGGGAATATCTCTTTCTAAGATTTTGGTTCCCTGTAAATTGTGCATTATTTCAGCCCTGTTCCACACTATCATTATGTATTTCATACAATCTTGTATTTTGTGTGATATGTAAGCCTACAATCCGGGTAAAAAGTTGTTGGAACATAATCATCTCAGTGTTAAAATATGTGCTTATTTTACAGTGGCGGCTGTGTACGCTTGACCTGATGCCTTGTTTTAAATGAAGGCTGGATCTTGTTCCTCGAACCTACCCTTCCCCACCCCCCATCATCAATATTAGGGAGAAGTGACAAGGATGTTGAGTCATGTGGCTCAACATGAAACCGGGGAGAGAGGGGGAATTTTTTGAAAGATACTTGCATATTTTTCTAACCTAATTTTTTCCCGGATTGGAGGTGGTAGCTAGGTGTTTGTCCCTGTAAGAATTGTTTCTGTTCCAGGGACTGACTTTTAAGGGAGCGAGAGTGATTGCTCCCCAACAGCTCTCCTTAAGCACTTTGTAGGAGAGCGATTTAAAGCTCCCCTTGGGAATCTCCTCTATCCATGGTTAGCACGGGTATATGCCATGAAAAGCTCCCCCTGATATGACCAGGGGATCTTTTTACCGAGCACAACCTTATTTTAAATGTCAGTCCCTGGTGTTCTTTCCTGGAACAAAAGCATTCCATTATCACAAAATCACATGCAATTTTTTTCAGTGAGTAATTTGAATATTTGTTACAGCTGACAGCTGTAATTAGAGAAATCTCTCATGGCAATTTAATCAAAGCAAATTTGATCAGTTTTGGTGTGCTTTGAATGTATTATATTTACTGTTGTTTGAATTGGTTTCTTCCTCCAGTGTTTTATGAGGGTATAACTATGAAATCGCTGACTTTCAAACAAATCATTTTTGGGAGGAATTTGTTTTTTATCCCCTGGGTGACTTTAGACAGATAGTCGGTGGCCATGTGTGTTCCGTGGGCTTTGAATGTTTATTTTCCGTTCCTGCTGGAACTTGTTAATTATGATATGATTGAACCAAAAAATGATGGTGCCAATTTTGTCGAGTGTGTGTTCACCTTTACATGCAAATTAAGTATGACGTCATATTTCAAAATTAAATACACCAGTACACAATCAAATCAACCGTTTATAGCTTCCTTTTATTATTCTATAATGCAGTCAAAATATTAAAAACACTGAAAACATGCAGCATTTAAGCAATACTCAAGATGGCATCCAAAAATGAAAAATATTAAAAATGCGGCATATTGGGCCAAATAATCATTAATATGAGGAAAAAAAAAACACACATATATTTTCACGAGTAATCAGAAACTCTTTTATCAAGCATTAGCTTGCTTCAGATTCAGGTTGGGTACTAAAATGTCTCCAAAAGTTCCATCAAAATGGCAAAAATTGTGAATAAATTCACACTTTGACTAGATATAATAAATGTGTGGAAGAAACCACGTAATTTTATTTTAAAAGCATCGTAAACTATTGTCAGGCATATATTATACAGAAATCACCATAAAAGTACGAATTTTAATATGAAACAATATAACCTTGACAATTAGAAACTCATATCTAGTATATTTTGGTTTTGTTAACATACTTCAAATGAAAATTATGTCAATATTCCTTCCGTTTAAGTTCTTTAAACCTACCAAATTGCCATGTACCTGTTTTCACTTGACCAACATCTTGAAATTTAAGGCTGATAACAAATAAAGTAATATTAATATAAATATCTGGTGATAAAACCATGTCTCATACCACCAATTTATACCTTTACAATAATTTCTGGATGATACATAACTAAATATAATACAGACATATGGTAATTTGTAGCTTTTGAAAAGTCTGAAACGGCAGACGTATTGGTCGCCATCTGTGATTTCTCCATTGGTATCAAAACGGAAACGACAGACACGAGTTTCTAATGGTCAAGGAAATAATCTTACACTTTAATATACAAATTTTGGATGGTATAACCAAATATATTACATTTAATATGATAATTTTAAGGTTTTATCTTCAAATGCGCCCGTTTTGGCCGCCATCTTCATTGTGAAGACGCTATCAAGGTGGAAACGCCAGATAAGAGTTTGTAATGGTCAAAGGAATATATTCGACCTTTTCAATGAAACCTTCATGGTACTTGAGCGTTTTCTACGATTTTTTTAATGACGTCATATTAATTTGCATAAATAGTATATTATAAATGCTCTGAAAAATTGGCACCATCGATTTTTTGATAAAGTGGTTAATGTATATTGGAATGCAACACAAATTAGAAAATAAACACGAAAGGCCCACGGGAACCAGTTTCCCTTACATACGGCCACGGACTAAGAAGAGAATTCTGTCATTGTAGGCATCGGTCGCCCCAGAGATTGTGTACATGTAGACCACAAACAGGTCAAAGGTGATAGGCCATGTGTCAGAGGTCAAATAAGGTAGAAAATACTGTATCTTTTACATACTTAAAAAGGAAGAAAAGAATGTTTTTCTCAATGTAATGTAATTTGTATCACTTGGATTAAGACCAGAGGGTGTTTTGAATCAATCCCAAAATGCATTGCAATGTGCCTATACTGTACTGTACTAAACACGTGTCAGTACTTAAGGATAAAATGTGTTCCAAACATTCAAGAACCACAAGACATTTCATAAGCATGCAAAAAATTCCCTAAGTACTAATGCTTTTGTGGGCTAAATGAGCATTAAAGTCAGGGTTTTTATGTGTTAAGAATATGAATTTTATGTGATCACATGCTCTATTGAGGTGAAATTTCCCAAAACTGGTGCATTGTGGGATTAACTCAATCCACCCTCTGGATTAAGACCTTGGGGATACCACTCAAGTATTTAACATATCTACACACAGGACCATTTTTTATTGACATCCCCCTTCACCCTCAAGACAAGGGGATACCAGCAAGAAAGAGTTACACAAAATGGACCATCGCCAAATTTACATTGTCAAAACAAAAAAATTACCTCTTTTTGGACTCAATTTACAAAATTTAAAAAAATACTCCAAATAAGTTGAGCAAGTTCAGAAAACTACAATTTTTCTTGCAAATCAGTGTTTTCTACCCTAAAATGCATAACATGAGTTACATTCCTGAGAGAAAAAAACACCCCCTTTTCACTTGTGTTTTTAATAATACCTGTATTTTTTTACTGGCCTCACCGTCCCGAGATTAGGCCTGATTGTAGATTTTTTCTCTTAAAAACACCAATTCATTTTAATTGCCATTTGCTCACAGGGGCTGTGGATCACATGCAGAACTACATGTAGAACAAGGTAAGAATGGCTTCTTTGTTTGGTTGGGCCTAATGAAAATAAAATCTTGTTTCTGGTAACCCTTCTGTCTCTAATTTTTAGTGTCAAGAGGAAAAATGTTATGCCCTTTGGGGAAAAAATTACATCTTCCTCATCCAATTCTGACTCCAACTCCATAGACTCCACACATAAAAATAAAAAATTTTGCAAAAATAAAATTGTTCTTCTTCCATCCCAAATTTTTCAGAGCATGTTACCGGAAATAAAACATTTCATGTAGGCCTTGGCTTATCTGTATGTCTGTGCTAACTATGTTTGTGGATTCATTTCTTATTATGCACTTTAAATTATTTTGTCATTGCTTGTGTGTCTAATTTTGAGTCTCGTGTGTCCATTTTAACAAAAGAAGTCACAGATAGAGGTACATGTATACCAGACGGGAGGAGGCATTCCCATTTTGGAGGTGAGGCGTATAGTCAGGGGGCATACGTCATCCTGTTGCTATTACTTCAGAAGGTTTGCCAAGTTTGGTTTTTCACTTTCATGTGTTCAATAACACCACAAGAAATAACTTCCAACTTGTTTTCTAATTCTCAGTCTTTTAGGTAACTGGTGAGGACACTTTTTCAAAATGGCCGCCAAATGACATATTTTTTTATAGAATCTCTTTAAGGAAATGCCCAAATCATGCTTTAATGATTTTTAATGCTAAAATTGGTCTTTTGTTATATACAATACTGGAAATGATTAATGCATAAATATCAACAATATACCTTTAAGGGGTATAAGGGCCACTTAATGGGTTGGTCATAAACTCTATAAAAAAAACTTAGAAAAAGCCTTAGAAATTGTCCCCAAACGAAGGGGAGTTTTCTTTTCAACATTCTTCCTAAAGAAGTTGGGCAAATGCAAATGGCGATCCATACTAAACCTCAGGCCACTTAACCGTTACATTCGACCCATACCTTTCCACATGGAAACCTTAGCAGCCATCATCCCGTAACTATGCCAGGGGTGGTGGGGCGCAACACTGGACTTGAAGGACGCTTACCTATACATGACCATCCATCCTTCAGACAGAAAATGCCTCGGTTTTTACATCAACAGCGAGACCTTCCTGTTCAAGATCATGCGCTTCAGGCTATCCACGGCCCCAAGGACCTTTACAAGGATAGCCACTTGGGGTGATTGCTGAAGCTCTACGGCGACAAGGAATGCATGGCGTTTACCTGGACGACTGGCTGATCACTGCCCCATCCCCAGAGCCCCTTCGCTTTCAAATCTGGAAGATCTGCAGTCTTGTCAGCTCCCTTGGACTAATCATCAACTGTCCTCCAACCATCCCAGACCCTGCAGTTAATGGGCTCGGTCATAAACTTCAGCTAACAGAGGAAAGGTGTTCCCGACAGCAGAGAGAACAACAGCCATCGTCCTCTCTGCAAGGGAAACCGTTTTTTTTCATTCCTTGTTCAAGCCTTTAACACAGCGTTTGGCTGCTGGGGAGTCCCATGACGTAGCGCATGTCTAAGAATAGCCGGCCAATTAGCGATGCGGATACGGAATCGGCGGTGCTGTGACCGAGCAGTACAGATGCTATGGGAGCGTAAATGGTGTGATGGGTCTTCCAGCAACAAGGGGCCAGCGCATGCTCCGTGAGAGCCTGCCGCACAGCCACAGCTTCTGTCCATGATGGCTTCTCAGGGGGATCTACCATGCTAATTCACCTGTCCTGAATGACCTCTTGAAGAGAATGTTTCACAAGTGTCCTCCCAGGAAGTCGCTTGTCCCAGCATGGGACTTGAACAGGGCCCTGCGCCTTCTAGCTTAGCCGCCGTTCGAATCTCTGGATCAAGCTACTGGAAGACCTTACCAGGAAACACTTTACGAAATCAATGCATTCTATTTGGGTTAAGCATTTTTTTTCTCTCCTTTTGGCCGCCATTGTTTAAAAAGGTCCCCTAATCCTGTGAAAAACTGTCACTGAGAATTTGAACATGAACCTGAAAACAACTCCTTATGAGTATATTATCAAGGCCCACATTGGAAAATCATACTCAACATATTTTCTGAGCACTTTTACATGATATTTCATTCTTTACTTTATAGATTTTGTTTCTTTTGGCCTCCATTTTGAAAAAAAACGCCCTCAATTGATGAAAACTGTCATTGAGAAAAATTTGATATTATGTTGAAAAACAATTCCATATGGGTTAATCAATAAGGTCCCCACATTGAAAACCAGACTTAATCAATTTTCTGAGCACTTTGTAGGTATTTTTATTTTTTAATAGCTTTTTTGTACCACTTTGGCGGCCATTTTAAAAAAAAGGCCCGCTCTCAATCGATGAAAAACCGTCACTGAGAATTAGACAACAAAATTAAACCAACTCCTTATGGGTTCAATAACAAGATCCAGTAAAATATCAGACTTGGGGAAAAACGTCTGAAGTAGTGGACGTGTGCCCCCGACTAGTATGTTTGTAAGGCGTCACTTCCAAGCCCCCTATTTTCAGCATCATTGTCCCCATCCAAAGATATTTTTTTAAAAATATGAACCATTGTTTTTGAAAATTTTTTGCCACTGTCAACCCAAAGCCCCCCTATTTTTTTTTTGCGTGGAAATGTTTGAAAATTCTTACCAAAAGACCTCTATTTTTTGAAAATTTTGCAAAATTTTTACCCAAAGACCCCATTTTGGAAAATTTAGCAAATTTTCAATTTCACACACCGAAACCCTATTTTGGGGCAATTTGGGCTGTCCGCTCACACAAAGACTTCTATTTTTTTTAAGTCGTGTGGCACCGAATACACCAGGGTTTGGAAGTGCCCAGCCTATACATCCAGTGAATGCCTTCTGTCTGTCTGTCTTCTGTCTGTCGTCGTGCTAACTGAGGTATACTTATGTGACTCCAATGTATTTGCTATTTATTCCGTCATGACGTAATGTCTAAATTTGCTACTTTTGTGTCTAATTTTTAAACAAAGAAAGATCTGTCTATGCAAACTACATTATTCTGCTCTTTTATTCCATCATGATGAATTGTGTGTCTAATTTTGCTACTTGTCCTTTTGTGTGTCGATTTTAACAAAGTCACACAAGTATAACCTTGTTAACTTGTCTGTCTCTGTCTGTATGTCTGTCTGTAGGTATTGGACCTAAGCAAACCCAATGTCTGTCTGTATGTCTGTTTGTAGGTATTGTACCTAAGCCAACCCAAGAGAATAATTCAGCCAGTAAGCAATTATCAATTTGAATTGTAGATCTATGGTAAAATGTGCACCAATTTGTTGCTCTACAGTCTATACTGTACAAAACATTCGATTTCCTGTCCACAAAACCTTTTAAAGTGGAAAAACATTAGTGTCTGCTTCACAAATTATGTTATTAAAATAGGCGATGTCTTTCCAGGTCATTGTCATTAAAATCAAATAATTCTGGCTCATAGTGATAATGTTTGTTTGATAGACCAGATAACAGCGACCTTGAACTTAATGTTATTTACAGACGTGATTTATATCGCATCAAAAAGCCAGTTTGGTGTGATATAAATCACTTCTGTAAATAATATTTTTACAGGAAGTTAAGAATTTGCACAAAATTGCTGGTTTGCACGTTGACAGTTGAGTAAAGGTCCTGGGTGAAATCTTGGATCAGTGACCCGATTCCACCCCTCCCCTCCCCTCCCCCACCTCATTAAAACAGACCTCACATTTTTCTGTAAAATGTTGTGAAAATGCAAATATTTTGTAACACTAGATTTATCTTGCAAATATATATACATGTAGGCCTATAGTGCATATGAAAATACTCAACCAAAAATTATTTCTAATTTTGTGAAGATTGCATTATAGTTACATCCCAATCACAGCATACATTTTTTTCTAATTCATAGGAAGGGGCAAACCAACATACTTTAATTCCAAAATTTATGAATCCAACATACCATTTTAATGTGAGCCGGTAATTGTGGGTATTACAATAGCCCATAGAATACTGTACAAACTATTTTCCGGTTACCGTAAACAAACCACATTTTAGCCTGTAAGTGTAGCATCATAATGGGAAAGAAGTCGGTCAAAACCTTTTGCAGATGAGATGAGAAAAATACAAGCTTTCTAATGGTATCAAAATCTCAGGTTTGATGGTGCGAAAGGTGGGGTCGAGGCTGAGGATCGGGTAGTGCCTCTTTAAAGCCACAGATCTCCTTTTTCCAATGACGTGTTATTCATTCACATATGATAGGGTTGGCTGAATAATTATTGTTAGGCCAAATTGAGCTCCAGACCAAGTCATTAGACACTGCAGTAGAGGGTACGGGAGGGGAGAGCATATCCTTTGGTGCTGAAGGTCCCCGGTTCAAACTCTGGTAGGGCCACTCTCCAGAATTTAATCAGGTACTAAATTTTGGAATTAATTTGTATTTACCTATTGATGATTAAAACTAGAATTCCCCTCTCCTCATGGGGAGGAGGGATACAACAAAATATGAGCATACTCTGTTGGAAATTATAGTATCATCTATGAAATAAAATGAATGAATATATTTTAATTTATACATTCCATGCCCCCTTAATGGCACTACATTCCCATTTGGACGTTGGGTGAAGGTTCATAATTAATATTACAAAACCTGGAGGGGTGGGGTCAAGATTTTTTTGGATGCCTGCATTAGTGAAAATTCTACTATTTTTGTGTGCAGATGATGGTCACGGGAGGGGTATGGTCAAGATTTTGGTTGATACCTGCATTAGTGAAAATTGTACATGTTGTGTATTTTGTAAACAGATGATGATCACCTGAGGCAATTCAAAGCATACCCCGAGTTTGGCGATCGGCGTGAAAATGTATCCAGTGCTCGGACGTATTTCTACATGGATGAAGCTAAATGCGATCAGAATCTGAAGACATTACTTCAGTGTGTTGATGCTGCAGGTAAGAAGAGTAATATTATTGGGAATATTTTGTGTGTGTATGTATCCATGTATGTTTGTCCATCTGTCTGTCTGTCTGTCTGTCTGTAGACTTGTAAAAAGTGGACACACTTGACTAACAACTGCAGACATGTATGGATTACTCAAACACACAAAGGACATTTTGTTAAAGGAGCATTTTATGATAGCCTTACCCCCCCCCCCCAACACAGTGGCCAAGGACACTGCTACAAACATTTACTCAAGAATATCTAATGAATCATGAACAATTTTGAAGGTGTTAAAATAAAAAATGCACTTGTAAGAGACATTAATATATCATGAATTTTGTTAATTTTTTTGCACAAAATTCATTTATCTAGATATAAATTGTACAATTTCCTTTTGTAAATTAAAGGCCATTTGACTTGAAGAACCAGTCCAACATTGGTCATGTTATGCTTTCATTCTTACCAGTCCCGCCTAGATCTAGTTCATGCGAGTGTAAGCCTTGTGATGAAATTTGAGTTGAGAACCATACGAGCCTGCCATTTTAGCATTGGATAATGTGTCTGTGAGGACTATATAGCCAAAATGTTCGCATCAATTTTCAAAATTTATTTTTAAAATTTCGCATTGCTATTTTCACAGACTCCTAAAGTATAATTTAACTCTATTACACTAATACATAATGGCGGATCTTTATATTCATGTTTTCGGATTTGATGAATGAAGTTCACAAAAATAAAACTACTGGATAACTGCTTGTACAGTGTGTACTACCACCATTGATGTGTTAGAGGCTGTAGGAAAACGCCCAATGCCAGCCCAGCTCTTTACACACACAGAGTACTGCGTATTAACCACTGGGCATTCTTGGCACATGCTGCATTACCTTCAAGAGCGAGATAAACAAAATCCTTATGTATATACATCATATATTTGACCTTTAGTGTGATGGCTCAAAAGAAACTCAAGGATGGGATTTATAGAGTCCAAAGTTCAGGTGTATGGCAAAATTATAATATTAAAATGCATCTTGTTAGATTTTGTCATATTTTTGTATCGCCTGCCCTAAGGCAGGAAGACACATAGGGATCACTTTGTCCACTGTTGTATGTTGTTGATGTCTGTTGTTGTTGATGTCTGTTGTTGATGTCTGTTGTGAAAAAGGGTTAACATTTGCCTGTAATATCCTCAAACTGTGATGTATTTAAACCAAACTTTGGTCACAGGTGCAACATGGCACCCCCCACTTTTTGATGAGGTCAAAGGTCACATGCCAAGGTCAAAGGTCATGTAATTTCAAGTTGTAAAATAGGCTGAAAATGTAAAATTGACCTCATTTGAAAAGTTGAAGTTCTATTGGAACCAAACTTGAATCATAGGTGCAACGTGGGATCCCTCATTTGTTAAGGTCAAAGGTCGCATACCAAGGTCAAAGGTCATGTAATTTCAAGTTGTAAAATAGGCTGAAAATGTAAAATTGACCTCATTTGAAAAGTTGAAGTTCTATTGGAACCAAACTTGAATCATAGGTGCAACATGGGATCCCTCATTTGTTGATGAGGTCAAAGGTCACATATCAAGGTTAAAGTATGTATTACAAAAGAAAAGAGAACAGTTTTAATTTTGGTTTCATAATTCAAGGGCTTTTCAACAAAATCTGAGCATTGGATTTGTTTTGCTCCAGGATGACCTTGAACCTTATCGGGGCTGTAGCCGTGTAACTAAAGGTGGCAATCTATACAAACTATACCTTTTTTTAATCCTTATAATGAGACAAATACATTGGTATACATTTTAAACACAATTTGACTTGATTTCAAATTACCCCTGTACTAATTTTACCCCCTTATTTTACAAAGTTCCCCACATTTCCCAGAGGTTGGACCCAAAAATTCTGATTCAGCACCCTTAGAAAAACATTTTCAAACCTTCTTCCCCAAACTTCTAGAATGGGATTCTCATTTATAACCCTACTTAGATTAGAGGTGGCTAATCCATTTTGACAATCTTGCCCCCTCCCCAAGTTCATTTCACCTCATAATGGAATTTTGGTGTCAGAGAAGCCCAAATTTTTCTCATAACCCATTAGGCATGAGGTAATGTTTTCCATGTTATGAACGCATGACCAACTTTGTTTTATGAGCCATTATGATAAATCTTCATGTGAATGCAAAGGTCCGTTAAGTGCAATAAGCTGTCCATTTTGAAAATCTGTGAGCTGCCATGTATTGGAATGAGTTTTAATTAATCTTTCCTTGAGTCAGTGGCTCCTTGAAATGGTTCTTCGGTGACTGTAGCATAGACAGCATTCACGCTTTGAACTTACGTTTGGTGGACATGATGGTGGAAACTTAAAGGAAAGATATCCCTACTTAAAAATACCATTTTTTTAGGGTGAAATTTTGTGTAGAAACTGAATCCTGAAATACAAAAATGCATAGTAATTAACTTGAAATTTTTTTCCCATAGCACCTGTACAGCATATTTCCTCAAATTTGAGCAAAATCGCCCGCAAAAAAAATAAGTCCTTCAAAACTGGGACTCGTATGGGCTAAACAAATATAAACTTGCTCTAAAGGGAGGTCTTGCTATACACGTTTGTATTTGTTTAGCCCTGAGAGTCCCATTTTTGAAGGACTTATTTTTTTTTTTTTTCCGAAGGCCTTTATTTTTTTCACACCCTCCGAAATGTTAGGGGTAGGGGTAACATATTACTACTTTATTTGTTTTTTCATACAAATTCAACTAGTCAAGTTTTATATCACTATTTAGCTATTGAAACTCTGAACAAAAAGATACAGAAGCATCACCATAGCCTGGCATACCATTGAGGAGAAATGGCTTTTTCAATCACAAAATTGGGTGAAATGCATTTTTTTCCCAAATCAATTGTCACCCTGACCGCCGACTTTCTAATCCTGTTACAAAATAAGAAGTAGATTGAATCCCATTTAAATGAATTTTGACTATTACAAATGTACCCTGTCCCATGATTAGCATAAAGAATTAGTCACTACTAGGTAGTTTTCATGTTCATACACTCACAGGAAATTAGCAGTCAAACTTTGTCACCTGAAAAGGGCCATTTTTGCTAAAATTGGCCAAAAAACTGAATTTTTCTCAAAATCAGTGAAAAATAGGGCTTTAAAAGTTCCAAAATCTGAAAATAAAATGACATTTTAGCCCTTAGAAACATTTAAGATAATGGGCAGTTCCGAGTTGCGGACGTACTTTTCAGAGACTGGGGGACCCAAGAAATTTTTTTTTAATGATAGAGATTTGGATTTATTATGCTCTAATCTGAATGTCTTTGATAGAAGTAGAAAATTGACCAATCTTATTCCAATACCATTCTTGGGTCCGTAAGATAAGGCCCAAAAATACCCCCGTTGCTGACGTAATTCACAGAAAGTGTACTTTTTGGAGGTACTTGTGTATCGTCGCAATCGCTCCTGAAGTGGTATGTAACCATGGTGGAGAAACTGATAGAGTTTTATTTGAAGAGGGACCAAGGTACATACAACCAGCACAGCCAAAATCACACCCATCTCGTTAGTTAAGATTTCTTAATTTTTACCGTTTTGCGGACGTACCTTTTTTGCGTTGCGGATGTACACTGTGAAAATAGTTGTCGAAGTATTCAATATGTACGTCCGCAACAACAAACTGAAATGATTTCTGAACATAAACCTGGGTGAAAATAAATACAACCTCATACAGAATCTGCTAGTTATCAACTTGAAAAACATGAAACTTATTTTGTTTAAAACAAAGATGATCCATAA
This sequence comes from Ophioderma brevispina, assembly GCA_023653785.1. Taxonomy (NCBI): domain Eukaryota; kingdom Metazoa; phylum Echinodermata; class Ophiuroidea; order Amphilepidida; family Ophiodermatidae; genus Ophioderma; species Ophioderma brevispina. The sequence goes on from JAMKCH010002453.1 coordinate 15,643, forward strand.
ATAAGTGGTTAAAGGTGGTAAATTTGGGAGTGTACGTCCGCAAAACAAAAAAGTTCAAATTTAATTTCATTTTCATATTTAAACATTATGGGGCCATGTGATTTTGATGGAGTTTCGCACTTTTTCCCACCACAGTGTAATCACAAAAACCATAAATGACTTCTGATACATGTTCATTTTCTTAGCATTCCTTATATTGGCTGTTTAAAAGTCTTACGATTGCAACCATCTGTTGCTGGTCGTGTGTCATGGGGGGGGGGGCAAAATCAAATACAACATGTACTATTATCACAAACACTATGGCATTTTCTCTCCGTCATCTTAAGAACTGTCATAGCAGGTGGGAAAGTGTATATTCTGAAAGGTATGAACTAAGGAATATATATAATTTTGTTTTGAGATCATACAGGTTGTGTCCATATTATGGGATAACCCACAGAAAACAATACAAACTGAATATTATAACACTGCTTTCAGCTGCCTCTATTTGGATAAAGGTGCAAAATGCTTCACATTTTACTGTATTGGAAGTACCTACATGTCTTATTTTATTTCCAAGATTATGTACCGCACAGTAATTATAGACTATAGTTTGCTGCTGATTACATACACAGGGTGATCAATTGTAGTTACTTTATGCATTGAGTTTATTCAAATTTTCATTACGTGTTAAACTTCCTCAATTCTTTAAAACTAAGCACAATGAGCAATATGAATTAACTTCATCAAATTAAACATTCATGATAGAACATTAAAAACACATTCTGTATACAGGTTCTCCAATTGCATAGTAAATCATAAATCAAATGCAACATACTGTTTTTTATTTTAAACAATCTTTTTGATTGAATTTTAAAAAAAAATACTACATAAAACCAATGGCAAAATCCGTTTCAGATGAATGAATATACAGAGTTTTGTAAATGGGTTACCATCAGGTTGAAGTGAACCAAGCATATAGCCATAATACTGCTCATTTACCTTCCATACTAGTCTTCTTACTGATTGAATATATTCAAATAGGTATCATATTTTAATTGTTGATAGTTTTCATAATAGCACTTTTAAATATGGTGTTTGCCTGTGTGTGTAAAGGTGTTACTTGTTTTGAATGCAGATTGAAGTTGTAAGATAATCGTCCTAGTCCTACAAATGGGAGTTGAAAAGAGGCAATGTCTCCATACCCTGAATCCTCTGCCTTCCCCACCGCCCCGCTTTCCTAGCCTCCACTGCAATCTTAGTTACTATTAATAACATACGCTATGATTTCTTTCACATCTCTAAGATTCTTTTCTTCTTTCATTTTCAAATGACACCAAAATTGTAATGAAAAATTTGAAGGGAATATGGTATTTAAACAAGACTTGATGATATGGAAATGTCAAACACTGCCAAATTCATGTACCCAATGACACATGACCATCTAATAATCATCCCAAAATCTGCATGATAAAATACTATCATCATTTCACACAACAGGTCCTTTCCCCAAAATATCCAAAATGCTGAAAACTTTCAATTGTTGCATTTCAACATTGTATCTACACACACTTTTATTTGGCAACACCATAATGTGCTTCCCAGCTATTAGACCCTCCCGGAACAAAATGAGTCCTCCAACAGGAAAATGGGACTGAAACCAGCACAAGTGGGGTGGGGGCACCAAATGTTGTGTAACCACACAAAAATCTATATACTAAAAAAAACCAACTTTGTGTTTGTTTGGGTTTGTTTGTCCGGCATGGCGTTTCGCCGTCCTTTAACATACGGGTATGAATTTTGTAATGGTGGTAGAGCTCGGACGTACGAGGTTTGTGGTCAACGTTTTCGAGGGGTCATTTGGGGGTCAAAGGTCATCTACTAGGGTCATTATTGGTAACTTGGCCGTATCTTTGATGTATGGATATGAGTTTTTGTATGGTGTAGAGTTTCGCTGTACACGTTTAGTGGTCATGTTTTTCGAGAGGTTCATTTGGGGGTCAAAGGTCATCCATGGTTCATTATCGGGTAACTTGGCCGTGTTTGGACGTATGGATGTGAGTTTGGTACGGGGGAGAAGTTTTCGCCGTACGAGTTTAATTGGCAACGTTTTCGAGGGGTCGATTTGGGGTCAAGGTCATCCAGGGTCATTATTGGGTAACTTGGCCGTGGCTTTGACATATGATGTGAGTTTTGGTAGCGTTGGGTAGAGTTTTCGTCCGTACGAGTTTAGGGTCACATTTTGAGGGGTCATTTGTGGTCAAAGGTCATCCAGGGGTCTTATTGGGTAACTTGGCGTGCTTTGGACGTAATGGATAGAGTTTGTATGGTTGTAGAGTTTCCCCGTAATAGTTTAATGGTCACATTTTGAGGGGTCATATTGGGGGTCAAAGGTCATCCAGGGTCATTATCTGGTAACTTCGCCGTGCTTTGTAACTAAAAAATGGATACACGAGGTTTGGTAGGGTGGTAGAGTTTAGCTGTACGAGTTTGTGGTCGTGTTTTCCGAGGGGTCTTTTTGGGGTCAAAGGTCATCCCAGGGGGTCCCTATATCATGTACTTAGCCAATTTTGGTGGCATGGTGGTAGAGCTTTGCCGTCCGAGGTTTTAAAAGGCCAGTTTTTGATGGGGTCATTTCGGGGTCAAAGGTCTCCAGGGGTCATAATTGGGGTACTTGGCCATGCTTGACTGACTTAAGTTCTCGGGGTGCTAATTAGGTTGAATACAGTCCCTTCTGAAAACATTCCAGTTTACTTATCTAGCGGTATAGCTTCATCTAAGCGGGGCCTCCGCTCCGCAGCTCGGGCTCCCCCGCTAGTTTACATCTAACTTAAACCACCTCTGCCAAATTTTCAACATATAGTAGAGATTTTTGTTTTTGTTTACCGTTATCAGGTTAATCATGTACAAATTGTACCAAATCCATGTACAAAAAAGAATGTCTCCAACAGTTAATGCAAATATTTTTGAACTTGCTACAATCATATCCATACTTACATTTAAAAAAAACAGCAGAATCACACCCCTTTTAATAAATGTCCATAATTAATTGAATAGACCAAACCAAAGTGACAGCAGTATACCAACCTTTTTTCCTTATGGGTGGTGTTGGTGCAGGCGTATAACTGTGTATGTAATGGTCTGTGTGTGGTGTGTATATGTGTCACTCTGTAAAATTTTTTGAAGTGTCAATACTATAACCTCATTGGACGGCAAAACGTTTCTGCCCTTTGAACATGTTTTTAAAGGAAATCGCCTGTGTAACCTACATTTATAATTTATAGGATTGTTCAAGGGCAAACAATACACATGACGGTTTTTGAAGCCCATGATGAAGTGAAGATATTTGCACTGCTTAAAACTTGTGCACCTTTTTTTAAAACTTCATGAACACAAAATTAATAGTTCTAAATATAGTTTGTTTAGACATAGCTCAGTCATTTCTGAAAAAAGAAAAAAATAGGTAAATTTGAGTACGTAACAAGCTAAAAAATTACGAATGCGGCAAAACTTTACAACGCAAAATTATCAGTATTAAGTACTTACTAATGCTACGTTGGTCTAAATGTTAATATTTACTTTTATACCCCACAGCTTTTATCAGCATTAAATATCCGTTGCGGACGTACAAAGGTTGCGGACTACATTTTAGCTGTACGTCCGCAACAGTAGATCTCAAAAAATGAGGGAATTAGAATGTTTATTTACTGCTGTTTTATGGCCCACGTAGGTAAACAGAAGATATATAAATGTAATTTTGACATGCTCATTTATTTTTTTAAAAACTAAAAACTATGTATTTTTTGTTGTGACGTACATTTAAGGAGATACACAGTAAATCATGGCCATTAAAAAAATTCAACAGCTTGAAATAGTATTCATATTGGATTCAATGCCTATTCAATACTTTTAAAAAGAAGTCCTTAACTAATGTCCAATACATAATTTGAGTCCTTTACAGGGTGGGTACAAAACAGCAAATTTCTCCTGCAGAAATGTGCATTTTGACACCTCTGTCGTAGAGCCTTAATCATACAAAAGCATATATTTTGGAAAGTTTTCTATGATTCCCTGAAACTAGACACGTTTACCTTCCTTGATGACATAAACTTAAGCAATAAACATTTTTCAAATTTGACCATTTTTTTTTTTTTTTTTTTTTTTTAATACAAATATAATTTTTCACTGTTTTCACCCCTAAATATTTTTTTTCACGCCCGTGTCCACTAACGTAAGTCCAAAGCTTGAATGCTGTCATATGAAAAACCATTCAAGAGCCACTGGACCAAAGACTTGGCTAATAGTGTTTGCTGGAAAATTACTGGACAAAATGGCAGCTATTGGCCACTTACGATCTTTTTGCATTCACATGGCGAAATATTTGTGCTTCTAATATCCAAACCGCTATTTCAGAATAGTATGTAGCTCAATATTTCAATATTTATTTTGGGTGATATCCATGGCTCTTAGTGAAGTAGAAATATGATATGAAAAGTCAGACAGCCTACCTTTAAAATGACAATTCACTGATATAATTACACACGTGTGCACACAACTGAAATATGCTTATTGATTAAAAAAAACACTTTGTTTGTTGAACTTGGCGATTATAGTCCCCGTCAAGAAGTCATGGTCCTCAACCCTATATTCTTAGCAAGATCTTTTGTTAATTTGCCCTAATGTCCTTTGTCAAAAATGAGTAATTTGCTAGTGTGTACAGGGTCAATATTGGGTGCATGGACCTATTATATCGCATTTGGGCAAAATAATTGCTTTCAAAAGGATGCAATTAAAAAGAAATGTCACAACTGGTCCATCCAGGCCAGCCATATTAGCTGAACCTGCTCATTCTATCTTGCCTACTTCATGCTACACGGGCCCTGAAGTAGTTTGCAGATAATCCATAATGTACACGGACGGTGCCTAGAATTTTCTCATCAATCATATCTTTTACGGCATGACCGGTATTACTGGTTCTCGTTTTTAATGAACAAACAGCAACATGTGCTCAAAGACCACTTTCTCGTTGAGTCGTCATTGTCCCGATCTTCGTCCCGAACAAAACATTTGATTTAATTGTTTCTTTCTTCTCTCCACATTTGTGGGTTTTGACGTGATTAATTGCAGAAATACCAATTGATGCTGGAGTATATTAATTCTGTTTGTTCATTGACTGGAATTAATGGGTTAGCTGACTGTAGAAAAAATATGTGCTTACTCTTTATATGTTTTGACATTGCTATTTTGCCGTATTCTGTCCCTAATGGCAGGACCTTTTTTGTTTGAAACCTTTCAACCTGTATATTCTGTATATATCCTGTGGCAATTGCTAAACATGGATCGATTGACAGCTTAATTAATTGTAGTCCTGGAATGTATGTATGCATCTTGTCCACCAACCATGTATGGTGCTGACGTCATATTGATACGTTTCTATAGGCAGTTTCTTTGATCAGCTATCTCAAACCTCTGACCTAAGCCTAGGCTTGTTTGGCATGATTTTAATCTAGCATGTATTTTTCATGCTGCTTCCGAATATGTTCGTGAAAATGATATTTTTCAAAAAATTTTAAAAACAAATTGCAAGTTTTGAAAGTTCTGGAGTGACCCACTAGGGCCCAGAGGGTGTAGCATCATACTGTCATTAATCCCCAAGGACTACCACTCTCTTACAATGCTTTGATTGGATTATAATGATAGAACATGTTATGTAATGTAAGAGCCAATCAAGAGATCAGAGATACTGTAGTGTAAGAAAGGTGACAGATCTCGGGGGTTAATTTTAGTTCGATTTGAGATGATGACCAACTACTGGTTTGTAGCACAAGTTGATAACAATGTAAAACTCATGCTGTGTGACCTAAAGACCTAAAGTTTTCTGTTTTCCAGAATAAGATTTCACACCTGCAGATTCAAGTTTTAGAAGAGCGATTTGAAAAAACTGTAATTATTTTCCAGTTATCCTTCTTTTACACAAAATGATTCAATCATCCTGTGGGTACCACTACTTTTAATCCACAATGCATGAAATTCTATAAACTCCACCAATTCTGGACGAAATTTTCCTTAGAGGCTTGTTTAGTGTATTTCGCACATCCATGGTACATGTTACCAGTCAATTGGACATCCTTTCCAAGTGTTTATTTGGTGTTTCTAGATAAAATAGAAATTGTTGTGTTTTTAGTTTAAGAAAAATGAAATGCGTCCCTAGAATTACATAAATTAAGGATTTATTGGATCCAAAATGAAAAAACAATAATTGCCAATTTAGAACTAGAAACTTTGGTCTTGATATGACCATTTCCTCCTTCTCGTAGGTCATCAAATTCACTTTTACTTTGACTTTTTGCACTATAAATTTTCACTAAATTCTCCCGATTCCAGTTAAACTAATCATTCTCATTTCCATTTTTGTCTCTCATTTGCCAATATCTCTTCTAGGTGCCACCTCAACTGATGGCTTTGCTGCTGTTACACTTACGGCCCTGGTAGACTCCCAGATTTTTGTAGGTAACCATGGCAACATGGGATAACCCTAAAAAAAAAGACTTTCATTTTTCCAACACTTTTTTTATTTTCCCTTTCTTGCTTCGCCTTCAGGTCCTTCATATAGAAAGGAAATGATGTCTGAACATGTTTTCATGTTTTCTCCTTTTAAAAAAAACTCAGTTAATTCTTTTTCCCCAGAATGACATAAAATATTACTAATAAGCCAACTGTAATCTACTACACTACCTCAAACAGACATAATTAATTGGTTAGCTTTCTACGAATATCATTTACAGAATGAACGAATGTCCTAAACTCCTTTTAGTATTACACTTGCCCTCAGTTTTCTTCCCTTCAACTAAAAATTCCATGTAAACAGGGAATAGTTTAATTCATTTTTGTGAAGTTAATGAGATGAGTGGTTCATCGGAATCATAGTCCCTCAAACACTTGTGAATACGCTTTGCATTCCTCAACACTTACGAACATTATTGCATACCCTAAAAACCCCAACTTGGTGAATGGTGAGTGGTAACCTAAAACTTGTGTGGCTTACCCTAAAAAACTTGGCAAGAAAACAACCCGTGCAATCTTGTCTTAATTTGGGACACTTTTGCATGCTTAAATGAACTATCTATACCCTGTTCGTTGTTACCTTTGGAACATGACCCCAATCTTTTGGCTACTTGTTTTCTACACATTTGTCAGAGGAGAGGCTCCAAGTTGTGCCAAACACACTATAAGCTAGCTACTGTAGTAATATTTACTCTAGGGTTTGCATTATGACCTTGCCTTCCCTAGTGTTATCTCAATGTACTTTTTATCAAAGGTCATGTTTCCTCTTATAGTGAACACCATAGCACTATGTATTTTTACTCTAGGGGTTGCAGATTATGACCTTGGTCTTCCTAATGTTTTATCTCAATGTACTTTATCAAAGGTCATGTTTCCTCTTATAGTGGTAACACACTATAGCTCCTATATGTTAAATATTTACTCTAGGTCAATTGTGACCTTTGGTCTTCCCTAGTGTTTATCTCAATGTACTTTACAAGAGGTCATGTTCATCCTTTATAGTGAACACAACTATATCTACTATAGTATATTTACTCTAGGGTTGCATTGTGAACCTTGGTCTTCCCCTAGTGTTATCTCGATATGGGAAATGGTTCCATGAAAACAATCTTACTCTCAAATTAAAAAAACTCAATTCATGATTTTGGGTCAAATCATATTCTGAGCAAATTGATGATATCTCTTTCATATGCAGATAAGTTATAATGGTCATTCATTTAATTTGGGTGTTTGTTTTTGACCAACAATTAAGTTGGAATGATCATGTAACTTTTATATCAAATAAGGTTTCCAAATGCATGGGCATTATTCTGACGAGTTTAGTACTGCCCCAAAGAAGCCTGAATAGCTTGCCGATGCACTTGTCCTTCCACACTTTGATTATTGTAGTGCTGTATGGTCAAATTGTAATGCTAATTTATCTAATTCTCTTTTCAAATACTATCATAATTAACTTTGCCAGAATTTGGCTTAGGCTGATATCCAGAACTGCTATTGCTGACCTAATGCATTCCCTAATTTGGGGTAAACTTGATAAAAAGGTGGAAAAACATCTTGTTATTCTTGTCTTTAAATGTCTCAATGTTCTGCCCCACTTTTATTTGAGCTCCAAGTTTTCTTTTTGATTTGAGCATATGCTAATAATCACTCTACCAAAGTTCCAAACCCTTTTTGTCCCTCTTTGGAACAATACTCAAGGTAAGCGGTCCTTCTATTATAGAGGAGCTAAGGCTTGGAACAAACTTGAAACTCATGTCCGGCAGAATTATGAATGCTAATTTAAACATGTTAAAAATGCCATAATCTAAGTTAAATTATACACTTCATGCTTGTCAATTTCATTTTCCTGTATTTTTATGAGATGCCGCTTTACTTCAAGTACATTGTATTGTCATGATGTTAATGTGAATTGCTTGTGTGTCTGTGTGTATGTGCGGTGGTGGTGTTTGGTATGTGTTTTACTCTGGTGTTATTACAAGTGGCATCGGCAAGCCTATTCAGGCTTCTTTGGGGCAGATAACTTAACTCTACGACTAATTGGCAATGCATTTGGTGTGTGTGTGTTTACATCTGGTGTGTGTGTGTGTTCATGTGTGTTTGTGTGTGTGTGTTTGTAGCATGCACGCATGTGCTCATTAAGTGAACAAAGCGAGGGTGTAAGCATACGAGTGGGTTGTGAAAGTTGTAATAACCTACACATCTATGCTGTCTGTTTTTATACATAGATTTATAATATGCTAATTTTTTTATTATTATTTTAAATGATACTTGTATTGTATATGTTTGTGCAGGGCCTTCTTGGAGAACAGTACTATATACTGAAGAAGTTACCCCGGGTAAAGAAGATTAAATAAATAAATAAATCTGCAATGGACTTTATCAAGGTCTGTTCCTCATTTAGAGTGAACACACTATGCTACTATAGTTAATGTATTTTACTCTAGGGTTGCATTATGAACCTTGGTCTCCCTGTGTTATCCTCATGTACTTTATCAAAAAAAAAAAGGTTTTTCATGTTCCATCTTATGTAACATGCGATATACAATCTTTATGTAACTTTTTTGTTACACATATACATGTTTCGAATTTTTTTAATACACACAAACCATTAGCAGGCTGGATACTAAAAGAAGTGCTCAAAGAATTAGTTATTAAAATATAAAAATATACACATTGCAGCACCATCTTGTGCATGAACCATGTTACAAAGTATAGACAAATTGATATTACAATATGCTACTGCACACCTGCACAGTCAAGCGCAATTAACTTATCAGTCTAATAAGAAAAAGTCATGTATCCATGGGAGTTTTAGGTAGTAGATGACATTTGGCATATTAGAAATTTTTTAATTACTCAACTGTCGTAAATTGAACCTTATATTGTGTGCACAGAGTATTCACTCTCCTGTTTGGTGCTGGTTATGGGCTTTGGTAACTCAAATACTTTCTGTATGGTAACCACCAGTGGCAGATCCATATCGACAATAGCAGGGCGACAATGAAGAGTGAAAACCATGTGTTGTCGCAAGCATACCCATTCTCAGAACTTTTATAATAGAGGATTATTATTGTATCATTTGATCAGATGATATAATCCCTAGCTTTAGCAGTGTTGCCCAGGGATGTAGCTACAGTGGGAGGTGGTGGGCGGCAGAGCCACCACTTCAGCTTCAGATCTCACCCTCAGCTTCAGAGCCACCAATTTTAACTCTAGAGCCCCCCACTCAAAGAGCAATTGACAATTTTAGAATCAATCATTTTATTTGCAATTTTTTTGACAATTTTAGGCATAAACATTATAAAAATATGATATAAATAACACCCCCCACTAAAAATGTGCTAGCTACACCCCTTGTGTTTGGCAATAACTTTTAGTTAGGCATGGGACCAGAGGGCAAAAGTACCCGCTTTTGACTGTACCAATGGTTTTCGTTGGCTAAAATTTGCCCTCCCCTGGCTCTCTGCCAAAAAACAGACTTAAGAGTGCACTTTTTTTGACATTCGAAAAGGAGCTCAATTGGGCAGGGAAAGCATGGGTGGCCAATACTGTCTACTTGTTCATCAAGGATTTAACTGGGCGGAAATTTATCCAGAATGTAGCCATAGAAAAAAAACTTAGTCTGTTGTCTGTTGTTGTCTGTTGTGAAAAAGGTTAACATTGCCTTTAATATCCACAATTTTGATGGATTCAACCAAATGTGGGTACAATTGCAACATGACATCCCCCATTTGTTGATGATGTCAAAGGTCCCATACAAGGTCAAAGGTCCGTGAGTCAAGTTTTTTGTAAATAGTGCTGAAATGTAAATTCTCATTGAAAAGTTGAAGTGCAATTGGGAACCAAACTTGGGTTTTATGTAGTTTACTGCATCCCTCATTTGTTTGAGTCAAAGGTCACATCTCAAGGTCAAATGTCATGGAGGCCTATCATTCACAAACCTTGATGGCAGGTGACACAAGCGGTCCCAGAGGACCGATGTATTTTTTTATAAGACTGGGCGATGTTATTTTAAGGCAAAAACGCATAATCCATATTTTTGGGTAGGGGATATACATGTAACTTTTCCCCCTTTTGTAGCCTTTTGTTTTGATGATTCACCGCATAAAGGTTTAGTGGCACGAGCCGGGTCCTGATCAATTTTCAATAAATTAATGATATTAATTTCCAAACCTTACATCCTAATACATGGGTGCTTTGAATAAACTTACGAAACCTATAACATGTTTTTTGATAAAATATTTCAACTCTGCTTGCGTCGCTGCTTTGACTAGCCTGGGTCAGCCACTGACCACAACTCAATTCCTGTAGTTAGTATATCAGAGTGTGTATTTTGTGTCTTTAGCACTTGTATTTGTAGAGGAGGATAAGGTCTACCATAATGCTTTGCATTATCATTGGTCACCTGATTATCATGGGGCAGGTAGGGAAACTTGTAATTAAATTACAAGTAAACAAAAAAACAAAAAAACTAAAAATATTAATCATTTTATTAAAAGACACTATGATATATTATAATTGGCTTGGAAATGATAAATATTACTGTGAGATATCATGGGATAAAAGATGGAATCTAAGGGCAGACGGAAAACAGTTTCGTGAAAAAACATATTCTGTTGGAAATTGTCATCTTTAATAGCCATGGGGGGAGATTTGTAAGGTTTGGTCAAAATGAAAGAAAAAGTGACTGTTAAATTGTATCAAAGCTGACACACTATTTAGTTGAAAATGTGATGCATCAATGTTCAGAAATAGAAATTGCCATGATATGTCCCCCTTTTTTTCAAACTGCATAAATGTTAAGTTTTGTATATAAGTCTTGTACACATTTGCTGAAGTTTAATTTTGGGTGCTGGCAAATTCCAGGTTCCAGGTGGACAAAACAAACTAATAAAATTCAGATCATAAATTTCCTATGGCAAAATTGAAAAAAAAAATTACATGTTGTATTGGATTTTGAATGCCAGGCCATATATGTTGCCATTTTGGGAAACTCCAAAGCAGTATATGAAAACAATGTCAGAAATTTTGTACAGCATCATTAGGTTGTTTTTAACCTTTTTTGGATAAAAAAATAAAGAACATTTGCGAACCAAAAAAGTAAAAATATGGGACATATTAATTCGTCTTTAAAAAAGAAATGACAATCTAGCAATTTTGTGACATTCTATTCATGTTCAACAAATTTAATTTTACAATTCATCCCAATAAATAAACATTGTCTCAAGATGTTTGGGAGCTGCACTCTTACGTTCATGCTCCTTGAGACAGCGTATTGTAGAAGGCGGCCTATGGTGGGTTTTGATAATTCCTTCTCATATAGTTTGTTTTTCAGGTTTTTATGTACTTAGAGGTGATCTGTTAATCATCAACACATAGATGGACCTCTTGATTAACACAACACTGAAGAAAATCAAACTAGAATGAGCATTTTAAGGGGTCATTTCATGGATTTTACGAAATCTGTTCTGCCTTAAGATTTTAACACCATTATCTTATTAAATAAATTAATTAAGCTGTGAATATCCCATCATGGCAACAGTCTATTCCTTTTTTCTTTGCAGAAAGGTGAATTTTGTTGTACTGTCCATGCAGTTTGTAACATAGCGTCTATCTGGAATACTGTGATATTAACATTTCAGGTTTGTTATTTCAAGAAGGCCCCATCTGCAATAGCTGCCAGGTGTTATATTGACAGCCAATGACCGGTATACACTTAAAAAGAACACAATGACAAAAGGCAGTATTGCATATTGTCTTCTTGCATTAAAGACTTCGATGTGTTCATACAGGACACTACGGCAGAATTTAACTGAACATTGTGAAGTGACTGCCTAAAAGCAATGCATGCTCGTTTAAATGGGATTTTACTGGTTCTGGCGCAACATGGAGTGTGAATCTTAGCAAAAGTTGGGCAATGGTTCCTTGAATCCCTATTTCCACAGTGGTGGGTTAATACCATGTTTTTCGTACCTAATCTGTAAGTGTGAAACTGAACCCCTTGCTTTTGCCAATTTACAAACTTTTTGCCTGAGGAAAAGCCCAATTTGTGCCAAAATACACTGGTATAAAACGTACTCTAGGGTAGCCTTATGAACCTTAATCTATCCCCATTGGTTATATTTCAATGTAAGTCAATGAAGGGCATGTTTTCATCTTATAGTGAACAAGCTTTAATTCTATCCCTTATGAATCTGATGTTGGGCCTGTGGTAAACTTAACAGATTCGTCCACGGGGTGTGGCAATTTCAAATTCTTACACATGATGTGACTATGGTCACATGATCATTGTTGAATTGTGACTCATCACATCAAACCTACCAGTGTCCCGGGAATTTGGCATTTTAAAATATATTTGTTAAATTATGCATGAAAAAACAAGAAATAAAAGAATTTTAACCCCAATTTTTCTCATAAAATTGTAATGCTACCCCCAATTTACACATCGAGTATCATTTTAAAGCTATAATATGGGCTTTTTGATGCAAACAAAATCTCAACTTGAACTTGAGCGAACACTGCAGCTTTTGATGTGAGGGGTCCCATATAGGTATGCCCATATTACAGTAAGTGGTATGTGACAGACCACATAAATCTGGTTATAAAATTACTTGCAGAACCTTTTCCTGGTAGCTTAAGCAAGTATGCATATACTATTTTTTGTCAAAGTACTTTTTTACAGATAAGCGTACTTTAAGCGCAATGCGTAATATGATTGTGCGATCTACTGCTAAGCCCCGCCCCTCTCGATTCTTGGAGATGTGGCCACGAATTCATGCTTCAGGAGCAGGTATTTTCAACTTGTCTCCTAGGGGCGCTATTCATTAATGTGTGGCCTTAAGTCCGTTAATTTTTATATTGATATTACAAAAGACCGACTTTCTGCCGGCTCGGATTGCGTGGCGTGTTGTCCTGTGACACACGTCTTGGTATCTAAAGGTCCGCCGGGTTCGAAATCCCACGCCAGAACAAAAATTAGGTTATGATTTTATTTGTATTTTAGATGCTGGAGATGAAATCATAAAAACCTCAGTTTGTGGATTGAAGGGTCGAAAAAATATTGATTAGCTGCCTTATGAGATACTAAGACTGGTCCTGGTCCTTGAGCATGAATTCGGGCCAAAAACTCCGACTTGCCGCCCCTTCTGGCTGTCGTGCATGTGCTCTTGTAATGGTATTTTGGAAAATATTATAATTAAGAAAAAAATAAAAAACTTATTTTAATTTGAAACAAAGTTACAGCAAAAAACAAAATTTCCCCATGCAAATAGAGTCTTTTGCCAGTCTTTTTTCAGACGTTCTCTTACACGAACCGGGGACGTCCCCACAATTTTACATAAACCAATGTTCACTGGTCATATTTATAAGGTAATATCCGTTTGAACAGTGGGTTGTAATTGTCTTAGAGCTGTACAGCATTCATTGGAACACCTTCCCCGTGTCCTAGATTAGGAAATTGGCACATCCAGAAAATATACAAGCTGTCCTATTTCTTTGTGAATTTCATTTAAAAACAATCAAAAATAAGGACAAATTTTGCAAAATTTTTAAAATTATATGTTTTACAGCCAGGTAGATTTTTCAGGCCTTTTAGAGTTCAGCTTTTTTTTTTTTAAACACTTTTATTTTTTTTATTGTTTTGATGTTTGTTTGTTTGAAAGTTTACACTTTTCTTTCATTTTCAGCCTGTTTTTGACCTTGTACCCCGTTTTAAATCCCTGAATGCTATGACAACTGTTAAGTATGCATGTCATAAACCAGCTGCCCTTTTCTGCTGGGCATCAGGTATCATAGCACTTGCATTTTCTATCTACAGTAAACTCAACCTCTTGGTCAACTCTGTGCAACGAATAACCAAATCAATGATTATTTAATTGCAGTGGCTAGTCGCATATGTCCACATGAACTCAGTTTTGCATTAACCCGAAAGCGCGGCAAGCTATTGGTAGTTTTTATTAACTCCAAACATTTACTTTCATATCAGTCAAGTGACTTGTTCATATTGATGTGCAAATGTCAGTGCCTATGTTACAGTACAATATGTAGATAAACTTTCTTTTTCTTTGGTGTTCAGAAATACTCTCATGTCGAATAAAGAAACCTTTAGCATGAAAACATTGACCCTCCCCCTTTTTTTTTTAAATCTTTTGTTTTTTAACAGTGATAAAACTGATACCTGATTCCCCTAGGCCTGTTTTGAAAACTAAACCATTGGTGCAACAAACAATGTGGATATGAATTAATGCATATTTTTGGAACATATTTTTTTCAGCTGGGTATGAATTATCTTCTCCATTTGTCCCAATTACATGACATACTGCCACATGTATTAAACCATATAATTATGTAAATTCGTAGAATAGGCAGGGGTCTAGTTCTGCCTCTTTGTGTATATTCATGCGAAATGTTTTGGATTTGGTGTGTCGATCATATATCAGACTCTATTGTACTTTGCAAGCTGGAAGTATGGTGGCAAACCTACTGGCTACTAATAGTTTAAAATTGTTTGGTTTGATTTAATATACATGAATTCACCAGGTCTTGGTTGAGCAGAGTAACAGTTGATTAACATACATGCCCCATCCGGTTTAGAGCGTTATTGGAAAAAAACAATGGCCTATCCATTCTTCGAAATGGCCAACCAAGAAATGATGGATCCTAAAGATATAACCCCCAGAGGTGAACATGTACATTACAATATCTATGATTGGCTCATGTGATTTTTAAAAAGGTTTGCAACGGAGATTTCACATATAGTTGTCCCTAAAAAATCGAAGCATGATTTTGCCCTGATGTTAAAAGTTGTCCATGAAGTATACCCCCCCCACTGAAAGGATTTAAGCTGAAAATGTTCCTTAATACAAAATTGTGAAAATTTCTAATTTTGTTATAAGCAGGGGGAAATACGAAAATTCAGCCTTTGTTTTACATTGAAATATAAGCAAAATCAAAATCGCCTTTTTTCCCTTTTATTGACATTCTGTAGCGAAATACAAGGCAAGAAATTCTATTGAGTATATTAATCGATATGGAATACTATTAGGACACATATTTGGATTTGCCTGAAAATCTCTCAGTGCACCTTTAACTTTGGAGTAAACCAATCAAAATAGACACCACCCCCCGTACCCCAATATCCTCTACCTTCAAGGTGTTGTGTGTTCAGATTTATTGTAATGGGATATGCGATTTATGCTCAAACACAAGCCTGACCCTCAACTCAATGCCAGCCACAAACATTTAAATCTAACATTCCTGTGGTTTTATAACACAAGTAATAAAACATGCTTCCCATGTATAAAAATGGTTGTTTTTCTACTCTGGAATGACTAGGGATTAAAAGCTGAAATTCAGGATAATGAGGAAAATATGTCTTGCAACTGATATTCAAAATACACTTGATTCTGGTTTTAAAGCAATATTGGCACATTTTTTGAAAAAAAAAAGAGCCGCCCCCCAATTTCAAAATTGATATTTTGCACAGTTACGTTGGTAATTGTCAGGAAAACTATCCCTGGGAACGAGAATGCTAACAAATGTGTATTTATCACAAAATCACGATTTTGTTAATTGAATTGGGATCCCAGATGGGACTTAAAGGCAAGAGATGGAAATGCTACGTTTATGTCCGTCCATGATGAAATTAGTGCAACCTCGAAAACTAACCTCTCAACTTGACTGCCTGCCCTGAACTATTAAAACAACTAATGGATGAGCAGTAGACACGTACATGGCGCTATTTCCCGGCTATTTCACATTGGAAGGCCGTTTCCAGCAGCCGTTGAATATTATCGGGGACTCCCCGATCATACTTATTCTAGTACAAATTCCTTCGTTTGTGACACATAGGGCATTTTCGAGCTTAACCATTCACAGGTATAGTTTACTAGCCATGTTACCAATGCAAAACCGTGTAAAAATCGCCAAATATTTGAAAAATTGGGGGCGCGCTCTTCAACCAATGTGCTTCTAATATTGTTAAATCGGTTACCGATCCTACACAAACCTTAAAGGATTTTTACCCCATTTTATATTGGCTATTTACTTCATATATAACCTAAGGGGGAAATGCCGTCCGATTTGCAGTCGTCCCAGAGGGGGTAAAAATTTCCAATGCTCACACCCAGAGGGGGGCAAAATTCATAATCGTCCCGGTGCTTTGCTCCAATGAGGTCTGCACTGACGAAATGCGCACAAAAATCGCCAAATCACTTTCATTTTGTCCAAAACTTATTTCAGGCTGAAATTGGCGAAATTCCCCCCCCCCCCCCCAAAAAAAAGCAGGGATGAAAATTGCATATTTGGTCCCATATGTCCCATTTTTGAGCCAGAGGGCAACTTCCCCCCTGCCAGGAGGTGCCCGGCTTTCGCTACCTTGCAATAATTCTTAATGTAGTTATTTAAACCATGTCTATCAGAAAACAAAATTCATTTTTTTAGAAATATTAATATAGGCCTACCTCATATTCATTTGCTAGTTATGACACCAAACATATTTACTTGACAGGACTGGTAAAATAACCAAGCGGCTTTTGTCGCGGTCACCCTTCACCTCTTAGTCATTATGATGTGAACTTACAATATTGGTGGCCTTTAATAAGGTTATGAATAGAGGAATCGTTGAATGTTTTATTTCAGTACCTCACCAGAAAAACTCATGAGACAACTTCATGCAACAATTGCACAACAGAATGTGACATTCTTGTCATACAATACAATGAATACCAAAAAGATGCAGCAAGGTCCAACCTTATGAAGGATTAACATTCATCACATCATACCTAGCCTAGGTAAGAATTCAAGTTCTTACATCCCATTTTGATTTTTTTATCTGGCTAGTTGCATGCGATGGTCATGCAGCTCAGGAGAAGATAAATAAAAAAATCATTGTTACCATTTCACTATCAGCTTGCAGATTACTATAATTGTCCACTCCAAACCTAACTAAGGTGTGCTATATCATATACTAATAAATTATGCGGTTTATCAAGGATTTGACAAACCACTAACAACACATTATTTTCTCCTAAAGAGCTTATTACAAAATTTTAGTGTAGCAATATCATAATTTCATCAGCCTCTAAGTACGGCAGCTGTGATTCATTACTGACTTTAGGTCTGTACTTTCCAATTTTTAAGCTTAATTGTCCGAGGTGTTGGACTCGAACGAGGCAGCTGTTCATCCAGTGGCTGGTACCGATAAGAAATCTGGCAAGTGTTGAAACTGACTAAGCAAACAGGTACAGAATGAGCTAGAGAACATGGGGATCCAGTCTAGAGATGAGCCAGGGAATGGTTCACAGTATGGACTATAATAATGAGGGGGTAAAAAAGCATTTTGGTTTAAAGCAATTAATGGCACATTTTTGGAAGAGGGGGCCCCCAGTTTTCAAAAAATTTGATAGTTTTTTGCACAGTAACGTTGGTAATTGTCTACGGAAACTATACCTGCGAACGAGGAATGCTAAAAAAAATGCTGTTTATCATAAAATAAGCGATTTTGTAATTAGAATTGGGATCCTAGAATTGTACTTAACGTGCAAGCAGAACTGGAAAGATGCTAAGTTTATGTCCGGGGGGGTCCCAAAGATGAAATATAATGCCACTCAAGAAAATTACCTCTAACTTGACTTTTGCCTAAACCAATAAACAACTAATGGATGCGGTTAGACCCGTACATGGCGCTACTTCCCAGGATTGCACATTGGAAGGCCGGTTTCCAGCAGCCGTCGAATTATAGCGGAGATCTCCGATTAAATAATTATTCCAATTACAAACTTCCTTCGTTTGTGCGACACAGACATTTTCGAGCAATAACCATTACAGGTATAGTTTTACTAGCCAGTTACCAATTGTGCCACCGTGTAAAATCTCAATTTTTTTTTTTTAAAAATTGGGGGGCGCTCTTCAAAAAATGTGCTATTATGCTTTAAGGCAGATTCGGGAAGAGTTGATGAAAATAAGTAGACATAGCCTTAAAGGGGGGTGGGCTGCTGATTTCATTCAATAAAATTTTCCTCTTGACATTATAAACCAACCTTTGACTCCATACCCTATCTTGTGATATTGTAAGCCCATAGAATATGGGATTAAGACTAATTAAGTGGGACACATTTTGCTCATAACATCAAAACTAACTAACGTCCAGTGATAAGATTTCACAGGGTTAATGAGGAAAAATTGTAGCTGTTAAGGGAAGATATACACCCAAAAATTGATTTTTTTATTGAAGAAGGGTATGAAACTTCATTACTTGGTGCCTAGGAATGGTGGGTTGACCAAAAAAAAACCAAAAATAAAAAAATCACTAATTTGCATATTAATTGGCACCAGCCATATTGGGGATTTTAGGTGTCAGATTTCAAACGAGTTAATCTCCAAAAAGTTACATGCTAGATTAGCCTAATTTTTTGGTTAAATGAAAGATAAAAAGGTAAACTTAAAAAAGTTGTGAGTTAGTTTGTTTGTTTTTTTTTTTTTTTAAAAGCCAAACAAAAAATTGCAAAAATCCATTGAAAAATGGCTGACATTAACTTTTGAAAGAGTTATAAGCGACATTTTGAAATAAAAGATTTTTAGTATAAAACACTATTTTAAGTCTTATGCAAATTAGGTCAGTAATGATAACGTTCTGACATTATACAGTTAGCAGAATTTGAATATTTTAATTAATGTCACTTATTCACAATGATAGTTACATTATATTTTCGAGGATAGGATTTTTGGAAGTTTTGTACCGGCCCCGTCCTTGTTCAACGTCGGCTGGTTGACCCTGATGTATATGGCCTCCTTCACCCCTACACTGAAACAAGGACGGGGGTGAGTACAAAATTCCAAGAGTCTACGGACCCGATTTTGGAAATCACAGTCCAAAAAGGTCATACTCGGAATCGGGTCACTCTGCTGATGAAAGTTGTAGTGAATGACAACTTGAAAATTCCAGTATGGACAACTTCTTTGGGTTGAGAAAACAAAAGTTGAATTCTACCAGTATTTTACCAACACAGATGAACTTTCATGCCATAGGCATCCATTTTTATCATTATCATGCGTAGGGATCCGATATTATCGCGTATCAGCACACCTCAAAACCATGATATGTGTTGAACTCAGTGCCCAGCCTGTTTGAATTGCATAAATGTGAACCAAATTCACCCATAGGACAGTTGTCAAATAGGAGTGGGCGAACCAACATTGGAGGACATTTTTGTCATTGTATCAGCAAAAAGTGCCAAATTTCCCCCCCCCCCCTTCAAATGTGGCCATGTAACAAATTCTTATATTGTTTGGGCCCTTATGGTTGGGGGTTTTTGGTTAGTGTAGCCCAAAATAAAAGAACTTCTGTAGAATTTTGAAGGGGGTGGAATATGGAACTCTGTCCATAATATCAAAAAAAACTCCATGCCTTAATGTCACTGTGGTATTGAGGAAAATACAAACTTCTTTTCTTTGTACCAAAGTCTCAATTTGATGTGGTTAGAGGAGGATGAGGGTTGCCATCAGGCCACACACCTTTAAAGATTGTTCCTTTGGTTTCCTCGAAATCTTCCCTTGATAAAGCAGGATCCATGCATGGCCCTGATAATGGGCCATGTAACACCACCACAAGCATTAATTTTACTGCAGTGCAAGGGCGGATCTGCAAATTCTACTCATATTTTCAGACGATGGTGGCCAAGAATCATTAAATTAAAGCACACTCACCCAAGAGTAATATAGACTGCTAACTACAAATGATTTGGGCATTTGGTTTGGGCTGGTCATGTGTGCTCCTTTGAGCCTCTTACCTTGTCTGTATTCATATATTTAGAAGAACCTTGTCAGGTATGTTGATTCTTCAGATCCAACGGTTTGGATATATTAAGGAAAATATTCATGCGACAATTCAGGATTGCTTCAAGATTTTGCCATTTAATTGTTAAAACCAATGCTCGTCTAAATTTGGGCACCACCTTCTTTTTCCCAGGAAAATATGGCAACAAAATTTTTGGGATTCAAAAAAATAAAGATAAGTTGGGGAATGTACTGCAGAATCCTAATCCTATGAGGGAAACCTATGTTGGGATAAACAAACTATTTTTAAAGGATAAGTTGGGAATGGTACTGATGGATCATAATCCTATAGTGAGTCCTATGTGAGGGAGACAACAAACTATTTTTAAAGGATAAGTTGGGGAATGCCGTTACTGCATTGGATCCTATTCATATTATGAGTCCTATGTGGGGATACAACAAACTATTTTAAGCGATTAGTTGGGAATGGCAACTGAATAAATCCTAATCTTGTAGTGAATCTGATCGTCGATTTATCACAACTATTTTGAATCAAGGTCCAACTTTTTTAATCTGACAAAAAGTGGGATTTTACCTGCAGGGGATAAACCTAACAACTTCACAAGTCTCATTTTGACTTAAAAAATTATTAAATTCATTTTGTGAAGAGTTAATTGGACAATTTAACCTGTTTGGTAGAAGTCGTCTACACAGTCTGCAATACTTTGTATTATATGGCATCAAAAACACTAAGATAGCCACTTTCTAGCCAGATTTTCGGTATATCCCCAGAAGATAGGACTGAAGGATTAACTCAAGTCTCATTTCCCACTTGTAACTCTTTTTAAATTTCTGATTTTGTCCAAAATTTAATGCATTTCCCTGGATCAGGGATTGAGATCAACAAAATCAGTGTCCAATTACTGTATTTACAAAGTTTAAAAATAATGTTATTGTTGAATTATCTCCAAAACTAAATAATGTAGGTGGATTTGATCTATTCGACTGGGAACAACTGATTGCAACAGACCTGAAATTGAGGAAGATCTGACAGTACCCAGGTTTAAGGTGAGTACAAGTTTTTTCCATCGTTGCATGATTACAACATAATATTAAGAGTGACGGAGATTTTTAGATATGAATTTCTCTCAAATTTCAATGGATCGGTTGTAGACCACCTAACGAGAATGTTTGGAAGGTTATTGGACAAACAGGTGCAAAAGAAAACCGAAAACCTTGTTTTGAACTGCCCTGCTATCGAATCGTTCCCCAAGGAAAAAAACCATGCTTTGACTTCGTGTGCACGACAGACAGACAGAAAAATACTTAAAATCATCATCTTATTACATAAAGACGGCGTATTCGGCTTCTATTCACTTCAGGGGTGATCTTAATACATTGGTAATCATCAAAATATGTAAAAAACCTAGGTTCGAGGAAAAATTGGGGGCCCACTTCTTTATGGCAATCTCCTCATGTCTCTTTAATTGAATCCATAAAAAAGCTCCTTAAAAGAAAAATAAACAAGAGGTTTCATATCCGTACTGTAACTTACAAGAAGATATGGTGTATGTTTCTTTTGTCACCATACAGAAAGGTCACTTTGAACCACTGCAGCTCGGATTTTCTTGAAGAGGAAGAAGGCCGTGAGAGAATGTTGAGAGAACCGATTATACGGCCAAAGGTACATAGATTCACACAACCTTTATATTTTTTCCTTCAAGAGGAAGGTTTTAAATTTCTTCATGCCAAGTTAACTTGATTGGTTGGGGGCATTGAGGGGAGAGTACCCATAATGAATACTGTAGTACAAGTACAGCCTGTCTCTAAAAAAAATGGTACCATCAGAAAATGCTGTTTCAAATGATATTCTAAAAAAAACTTTAATAAAGCACATACTAGCTAAAGAAGAGAACCCAAGCATTGACCAGGTCATGGCTTTTTGTTCAATCCCATTTTCTGTTACCACAGTAGATCAAAATCCATTTGTGCCACACATTTCTGTATGCGTTTCAATGGCCCCCAAATGCAGTCATGCCAAATGCAACTTGTTTTCTAAATGGATTTCCTTCAGAATCAAGCAATGGATTACACTTGAAGCAATCATAAAGGTCAAAGAAAAGAATGTCTATGATAGCCGTAAGAAGCAAGCAAGCAAAATCCAAAGTTTTAAAAATCCATTTTTGCTCACACTCATAGCAATTGCTCTTACCCCATCCCTCCACTTTGCCCAAATCAATGCATCCTCCATCCTTCACACCCAACCTTTCCCTTTGCCAACAGTCCACCGCTCTTCCAAACCCAACATTTTTGCATCAAAAGTCCTCTTGTCTTCTGTTTTCCATCAACACTTCACACCACACATTAATTTCCATACAGCATCACCAGGGCCGTACGCAGAATTTTTTTCAATACAGAGGGTGCAGGTCTTAAAAAGTTGACTTTGTTTGACACCTCATCACTCAAAGTGGACTTTTTCCTCATATTTCTCTAAATTTGGACCTTTTGATCCAAAAATCGGCAAAAAAGGACCACACACAAAAACAGGGGGGAAAAGGGCCAGGCGGAAAAACGCGGGAGGGGGCT
>JAMKCH010002454.1:0-56126 GCA_023653785.1 Ophioderma brevispina
GCCATATTGTGGAGAGGCGTTCATTCTGTGTTCATAACTGGAGCAATGTGTACCTCTTGAAGTTGATAACGAACCTTCCTTCTCCCTGTCCCATGCACAAAATGTGCGACAAGCATTGCAGTCAAATCCTGGCTTCACAAATTCAGTACCTGCAGTTTGGTAGAGTGAGGAAAATGTGTGTTAAACATGTGCTTGATTTCTGTGCCGTTAATTTGGCTAAAATATTGTGAAGGGTTGGCACACTTAGGCCAAAAAAAAAATGTTTTTGATTGTCCATAGATGGCTTTTTAGAGTTGGGGGTCGGTCGGCAAAAATCTTTTTTATATTTATTTTTTTTTTAATGTCAATAGCAACTGTATTGAAAAATGTTTGTTTGTATTAATAATGTAATCAAACATAAAAATAAGTTGATTCTTACTGAAAATGCATATTTGTACTATGAAACCCAACATCATAAGAAACTGTTTAAACATCATTGTTTTTAAATTTTTCTGAAAGTTAAAATTGAAAAAAAAAAAAAAAAAACCTTTTAGGATTTTTCCAAAATTAGGGTGGTATTCTTTTGCACAGTTAACAAGGAAAAAAAAACTTTTCCTGAATTTCCAAAATTAGGGTCGGTAGGACAGAGGACAATCAAAAAATTTTTTTTTGGCCTATTTGCGGACCTATCCTATCCTATTCTGAATTTGTGAATGTAAACTCAACACCATTTGAGGAAATCCTACATGCTACAGAATAAAATAAGCCGCATCTGAGGTCCAGGTTGCACATGCCCATATACAGTCAAAGTTTGAGGATACCTGTAATTTTAATATAAACCCTATGGCACTCCAAAAATTTGTTAATATTAACCGGTTAATTGCAAGCTCTGGAGACTGAATTATCGGCACTCCACGACGACCAAAAACGACCTACCTACCCTATAATACAATTACTCAATACTTAGGCTTCTGGCCTGGTATGTCAAATACCACTACAACACATTTTTAAGACCAAAAGTAACTGTGTAGTTATTGTAGAAAAGAGGATTCTGTCACAGCATGATATTGCATCTCTACATGCTCCCCAGAAGTTGAGTAATGACTAAATATTTTTTAAAATACTGGAAACCAGCAATCTCTTATTCAGAAATGGTGAATGTTTTCACAATCTAATAGCTATTATTTCAAGATTTTACCTTTAATTTCTCCTCTCCAGTTTGGATTCTCTCTCATGATGTCTGGAATACTTCTCTGGAATTCCTCAATCATTTTTTGTTTCTGAAATACAATCACAATACATAACAATGCAAAATACTTAAAGCTTGCCTGAAAATCTACCAATCTTCTAGCATTAAGTGTAATGTCGAATTTAAACAGCATCTTTCCAAAGATTGATTATTTTTCTGCAATTTCTTACATCAGCTCAACATATTTTAACAGCTCATATGCTGATAAACTTCATTCATGAAATGTAGACACTGCATTTTTGTTATCAAACAACAGGTGGTCAGACCAAATAGCAATGTTACCAAAATAGGTGAACCATTACTAAATGGAATGCCTATCAACTATGCAACTTGGAGAAAGCATTTGATAGAGTACTGAAGAAAGTGATGGAGTGGGTGATGTGGAAGAGAGGTATACCAGAAGCAATGATTAGAGCGGTGTAGCCTTTTATCAAGGCTTTGATTATTTATTCAATTTGTGTGAGTCCGCCCCTCCCTGGACCGCTCAAAGTTGAGTCGTAATCAAAGCCTTTTCGCAAATATTTCTTTTTCTTTGTTACTCACTGATTTTCGGGATATTTCTTCCGAAACTATAGCGATCGTTGATTGGTTAATGATGATGTCATCGTTCACTTAAAATAGTTCCTAGAATACAAGTGATCAATAACCATTCAATTATTGGGTTTTTTGTAACCGATTCAAAACAAAGTGAATACAGCCAGGATCCCTGATACAGCTAGCTGGGAATGTAAAATGGCAAACACTGTTGCTGCTGCGAAAACGGCCCGGTGAAAATCATGGTGGAATTATGCATCGCGTTTTGTCACTGTGTAGGATCATGCCGGTGTAGGAGGATTATTCGAGCTAGCTATACCTGTTCCCTGGCTATACGTACTGTGCTGAGCGTATTTGAAGTTACGGCTACGTGTACTGATGTGATACGTTTACTATTATGTGAATTACAATCATTGTAGTGAAAGATGTTGTATTGTAGTACACATAGTTTCATTGTATCGTTCAGCCAGGCCATGGTTCGGCCGAAAGTTTAGCCTTAATTTTGCAGTATGTTGGATGTGCCTTGTCAAACTCATCATGCTCATGGTATTAGTTCCCGAGGTAAGTTCTTGTCTAGACTAGGAGGTGCATGTCCCCTAAATTCTCGGCATGAATTTGTGAACCGGACTTCATTTCTGGCTTGAATTTTGGGATGTTCGCCACACGTCACATTTGCGTGGCATGATGATACGCGGGTCAGGATTCATCTTCAAAATCACTTGTCATGTCTGTGAGTGGCAATTTTGACTGGTCACTGCAGTACGAATATTTGAGTGTTTGTGCAGGGAAGGTGGGAATAACTTTTACTGGGGACTTTTATTTCTGCCGAGCTGGGCTACAACTAGCCCATCTGCCATATCATACCGTACGGACTCACTCGCTGGCACTCGCAGCTGTCAAGAACTTCGTCAAGTGATTCTGTTTGAATCGTATGCTTATTAGGCCGTGCAAAAAATCGATATGGTAATTTTGACGGGCGACGTCATTAATATTGACAAGTATATGAAAACGTTGTCATCGATGAAATTGGGCGGTGCTTACGATGACGACATACTTTGATTGACACATTATGCTTGCACAGGGAAATACCAATTTGCGCAAAGATGCCTCGCTCCGGTAGGCCTCACGCCTTCGGCGCTCGACACGCGCGTCCGGCGCGCTCGCGGTTGGTGGATAAAAATGCGAGGCGTCTTTGACAAAGACTAAGAGTGGTGATGAGTTTGTATGAAGGAGCACAGATGAGAACTTGCATAGATTTTGATGAGAACTTGCATAGACGTAGATGTAGAGTTGGGAGTGGGGTCCAATTTGTCTGAGTTGTTTGAGGTGAAGGTGAGTGTGCATCAAGGTTCTATACTGTTGCCGTTGATATTTGCAATTGTGATTGATGTGGTTACGGAGAGTGCAAAACAAGGTCTGAAGAATGAGATGTATGCTGACTTGGTTTTAATGTGCGAGACTATGGAGGGATTGTGGGAGAACTTTTGGATATCGAAGAAGGCATTTAAAACCTTGGAAAGACAAAAGTGATGGTGGGCGGGGTAGAGAGGAGGTGTTTGTGAGTAAGGCAGACCCATGCAGTATATGTGGAAAGAGGCTAAAAGCAAATTCAGTGTGGTGTGAGAAATATGGGAAATGCATGGATCCATGGGAGATGCACAAAGATGAAAAGAGTAACCCCAAGTCTGGCATGAGATTTTGTGTGTGGAGGATGTGAGAAAAGAGCTAGAGGGATGGTGAAACAGGTCGAAAGGTTGTGTGAAGTGGAATCAGTGAAAGAGTTATCTGAGGGACAGGATGAGTGGGGGTGGTGGATGCAAGGCGGCTGTGACAGGTAGAGTGAGGTATGGGTGGGTGAAGTTTAGGAGAAAAGATTTCATTTGATGATGAAAGGAATGGTGCAGGCCTATTAGAGTGGTGTAACATCGGTGTATAGGAGTGAGACATGGTGTCTGAGCAAAAATGGGGTGGGGATCTTGAGAGGGACGGAGAGAGCAAAGATGAGAGTGGTGTGAAGTTGACAGATAGGAAGAAGACTGAGGCGACTTGATGCAGATGTTGGGTTTGGAAGAAGCAGTTGTCTGTGGGACCGTCAGAAAGGTGAATAGTGTACATTGGTGTGGAAGACGAGAATGTGTAGGGCTTTTGAGTTGAGGTGGGCGGTGTGAGGAGGGGATGACCAAAGAAGACAGGAATGGAGGAGGAGTAGGAGGGTTGGTTTGAGGATGCATTAAAGGAAGATGGAGTAAGGGTGATTTGCTAGAGCACGAGGGGAAATCCGGACATCCCCGTTTACGGGGACAAAAACCGATTTTAAACGTTTGGCTTTAGTACTAACAAAACATTAATTACCAAGACAGAGTGTCCCACTAAGACTTAAGTGTTATGAAGCACGTCGGACGTAAATCAGTTAATCACAAGGTTTAACGAAACATTTATTGTACATTCCTACTTACTTCTCAATTTAACAAGGCGAACTCGTTTTTACGCATCGCGTAAATACATGTCCCCGCCGAATGTTGCGATCACTAACATGCGATAAATGCAACTTCAAACACATACCCCTTCCCAAATACCCCGCAACACAACTCCACCCCTTCCCAAAACACCCGCAAAACCCACACCCTCCCCAACACCCCACAACTCCCCAACCACCCTCCCCTCATCCCCAACACCCCACCTCATCCCCAACACCCCCTGCAACACCCCACCCCCTCTTTAACACCCTCAACACCCCAACCCCTACTTCCAATACCCTGTAACACGGCTCCCCTTTCCCCAACACCCCGAAACCACGTCATCCCTCCGCAACACCCCACCCCCTCCCCAACACCCCACCAATACCCAAAACCTCCCTCCCACAACCCCCGCAATACCAACCCCTCCCCAACACCCCGCAAACCACACCACCCCTCACCAACACACCCCACTCCCTCTCAAACCAAATCCCTCTACAACAACCCAACCCCCTCCCCAACACCCAACCCCCCCCAACACCTCACACCCTCCCCATAGCTATTAGTCTCATGTCGCGAAGGAATTTTGCCTATCGATGTACGTTTCAGAGATAAGAAATACGCATATTTAATTAGCATCATTTGCATACCTAAGCCGCATAATCACATACTTTCAAATCAAAAACGATGGCATGCATGATGGACTATCATGTAGCGAAGGCATTTTGGTGTTCGATGTACCGTTTTAGCGATACAGTTATTACGCATAGTTTAATTAGCTCTTTGCATACCTAACCCGCATGTATCACACATTTTTTCAAATGCAAAAAAACGAGCATGACATGAAATGGATCTTTCAATGGTAGCGAAGGAATTTTGTGTGGCGCGATAGACTGTTTCAAAGATCAGCACATAGGGTTTAAACATTTTTATCACATACATACCAGTTAACATAGCGGACAAGATAGCTCCATCAGTTAAGCGCGCGACTCCAGTGTATGCTCGTCCATGCTTATAGGCGTGCGTTCGAGCCAGTGAGATTCAGCTATCTTGTAATTTCCCTGGACAAGAATTAACCGCTTAGTTGTCCCTATTTACCCATGCGATATTTGGGAAGCTGATCCCGGCTGTCGATGGTGTTATCTCGATGTATGTTTGGTGATAAGGGAAAGCGCTGTCCCGATCTGCTGCATCCTTGAATGATGCTAAAATGGTTTTATGGATGGTTGGGCCACAGTGATCAGCGAACCATTTGTGAAAGCGCTTATATGCCACTAGCATAAGGCGGGTCTATATAAATCTCTGCTATTTTTATTATGATTATTTTTCTCACGACATAACGGACACCGACCGGAGCCCATTTTAATAGTCCCGTCCCGAACGTTGTTCCTGCGGGACAAGTAATGGTGGGGCAGGCTTTTAAATTGATAAAGCATGGACAAAGGATCTCAAGTCTGATTGATATATTTCCATTCTTACTGCTTTAATTTATTTAACAGGAGTCTGTGATAACCCGTCTATCTAGTCTTATGGTTTGTTTAATACAGAAATCACTAAAACTGATTGTATACGCACCCACCAGCGTTCTCAAACCAGTATTTCGTCTGCTTTTGCCATCACCCTTTCCAGGCGCGGATCTAAGGGAGGGGCGGAGGGTGGCGTGCGCCTCCCGGTATTCTGCAAAATCTTGCAAAATCAGTCTTTTTTTGCAAAAATTAGAAAAATCCGGGTCGCGTTTTTTGTTTTTTTGATGTATTTCAAATCCTGGATCCGCCGCCCCTGCTTTCCCCATTTTGCACAAGTTTAACCTCTAATGACCTTTGACCTTGGTTATGCAATCAGGCACAAGATGGCTATACAAGATGTTTTTGCAATACCTTGCACATAGTTAGTTATATTAGTTATACCAAAGTTTTAAATCCGGTTTTGTCCCCGTAAGAGTGTGGCTGGATACACCTCACTCGGCACTACTGCTGTGTGAGGATTTATTGGAGCAAAAGATAATTGACCGGATGCCCTACCTGACTTCAATCCACAGTTTTCGGCGGTGGGCCTAGCCTTTGGGCAACCATGCCCACCATGCAAGGCAGCATGTGCTGGATGGCCGCCATTAGCTCTCCAGAGCTGACGCCCTTGTAGGTAGATCTTTTTCATTCTACCAGGGTAACCAGCTACCCTCCTCATCAGAAATCCGATGGGGGTGACGGTTTAGCCGCCATATGAGATGCAAATTGAGCAAACATGAAATTAACAAATCTCTCTATGTTCTTATTGTTGAAATTGTTAGAAAAATTGTCATGCAAAATATTGTCATACATTATTTACCTCTAACACTTTTTATTGCACATGAGAATATAATACTTGAACACTACTAAAAATACTCACCTTTTGCTGGTATTTCATTTTCTTTCCAGAAGTTCCTGGCTCTGTCCCACTGGTTCCCTCTTGCTTTGGATAAACATCATCCATTTTGGCACTCTTTGTGTTGTGGTCTGTTGTGGCCATCTGTAGCAGAGAGCAAGAGCAGGTCACCAAAATTTTTCTTAATTAACTGAAGAGATCTACGTATCACTAGTGTCACATATTTTTCCTTCTTTATACACAAGTGAAATGTTTGTTGAAAACATTTAACATAAGAGTCACACGCACACTGAACTAGAGTCATAGGTCATACATAAATCTAAACATACAGTCACACATACAAAATTTAATAAGATTGGTTAGTGGTACCCTGAACATTGTTCAGGAAACACAAAAATACATCGGTCCTCGGACCGCTTGTGTCGCCTGCCGTCGCGGTTAGTGAATGATAGGCCTACCACGACGTTTGACCTTGATATGTGACCTTGGACCTCATAAACAAATGAGGGTTTGCATGTAAAATCCATAAACCAAGTTATGTTCCAATTGAACTTCATTTACATTTTCAGCCTATCTTACAACTTGCCCTCACATGACCATTGACCTTGGCATGTGACCTTTGACCTCATCAACAAATGAGGGATCCCATGTTGCACCTATGATTCAAGTTTGGTTCCAATTAAACATCAGCTTTTCAAATGAGGTCAATTTTACATTTTCAGCCTATTTTACAACTTGACCTCACATGACCATTGACCTTGGCATGTGACCTTTGACCTCATAAAAAAATGGAGGATGCCATGTTGCACCTCGGTGATCCAAGTTTTTTGGTTTAAATCCATCAAAGTATGAGGATATTACAGGCAAATGTTAACCCTTTTTCACAACAGACACAACAGGACATCAACAACGACAACAGACATCAACATCAACAACAGACTACAGTGGACAAAGTGATCCCTATGTGTCTTCCTGCCTTAGGGCAGGCGACACAAAAAATGAATAACAAGACCAATGAGGAAATTTATTTGGTTAATTTCTATCATCTCCCGCTTTTATAAGTGCAAGTAACAAGTGTGTGTGTGTGTGTGTGTGTGTGTGTGCATGCACATGTGCATGCATGTACACTTTGTTGGACACAAATGTAATACTTGAATACTACTAAAAATATGTACCTTTTGTTGGTATTTGTCTTTCTTTGCATAAGTTCCTGGCTCTGTCCCACTGGTTCCTCCTTGCTTTGGATAAGCATCATCCATTTTTGCACTCTTTGTGTTGTAGTCGGTTGTGGCCACCTTTAGGCGAGAGGAAGAAAGGTCCACAAAAACAAAACGGTTTCATGATTAACTGAAGAGATTTACATATCACTAGTGTTGCATATTTGTCCACCTTTAAGTTTAAAGACACTATCAGTGATGTACCGAAAGAATCAAAATATTTGAAAAAGTCTGTAGAATTTTCATAAGGTATTCTTTCCCAACTGAAAAATTGACAGAAAAGGAAAACTACAGTAGTTTTCAAGATATGAATCTCCATTCAATTATATGTTGTAGTAAGTATCTCAACAGACAATAATGACTAAAATATCGTCTTTTTGCCTTTATTATGTTGCTTTTGGTCTTATCACTTGTAGAGTATGTTAGGATACCTGTACTTGTTAATGCAAAAATCTCATTTTTATTATTTTTAACAATTTTCTGATCACTGATAGTGCCTTTACATGTAAGTAGAACTAAAAGTTGCTGGTAGTGGTAGGAGGAATAAGGTCAGTGCTCAGATTTATGCAAATTAACTCCTTAATATGAATATTTAGAGATGACAGAGATATTAAAGGTGCTTGTTCCGATTTATGTTGTATTGTGTTCTCTACTTGATATGAGAGCCTGGCATTTTCACATACACCCCATCAAGTACCGTGGGAAACAACATTGCGGTTTTGATGGTAGACGCAATAACGCATGTTGCAAAGCCCTATTCAATACTGTGCTAATGTTGATGGTTAACCACTAAAACGGCGGTTTTTTTGTTTATATCTTGGGAATGAAATGGATTTGAGGGCTCAAATTCATACACAATGAGAAAAAATAGGGCCTTTCTCTGAATCAAATCGATACACCTATCCGGGGTAAATCAGTGTGTCCCAAAGACGATCGGAACACGCACCTTTAAGAAACATGGGATAAACGTGCAACAAGAGATTTTGGGCATCCAAATATTGTGTGTCCTGATGTAGTGATTTCATATAGAAGACATCATAGATTTCCTAGTATTTGGCTTACAGAACTGTCCGTGAAAGTGAAAAAGTATTTTGATTTGCTTAATTTCAATATAAAACATAGATGACTTTTAGTATTTTCTCCTGTGTAAATTAGAAATTTCCCAAATTTTATCCAAGAATAATTCTCAGCTAAGTCCTTAAGTGGGGATATTTTGATATTACCTTGTGCAAAAATCAGTCATGATCACATTTGGACACCTGTTTGCGAAATCATCTCTCAATGCACTTTTAAAATGTTATGCACATCAGATATATCCTATAATGCTGTGCATAGAATTTAACCAAAAGTTAATGCAAATTACTCAAAATTACAGTAAATTTAATGTTATTTTGAACCGGTGATGTGATTGACCTCTGCTAACCAAAAATCATTGCATTCAAGTTTCATACTAAGTGCATTACCAACACCATACTGAAAAAAAAACTGGAATCTTAACCCAGCCACACACCCACACACGCACAACATTAATAGTAAGTTGGCACCCTTAACCATGTTCAGGACACAAAATGTGAAATACCAAGACACTAAAAAATTTATTTGGTTAATTTCTATCATCATTTCCTACTTATATAAGTGCAATTAATAATGTGTGCGTGCTGCTGTTGTGATGTGTAAGGATTCACACCATTAATAACATGAGAACGGTAAGTCCAGCCCCCCTGCAAATGAAGTTTTTTTGTGGTGACCCTCGCCTAAGTAATACCCTACAAACTGAGAGAAATTGCGAGACCGGGTTGCAAATCGTGGTTGCTATCAATATAAGGTATAAACTCTGTAGGAATATCAAAAAAGGTTGTCATTGATATGTTATTTTGATCCGACAAACCAATTTGAACCGTATTCTTACAGGGAACACCTGACTGAAAAAGTGCTCTGACCTCCAGGTCCACGGTGCATACTAGTCTTCACGGTCCAGTAGCTCGAAATTTTTGGGATAACTACCTAATTTCATGATTGCTTGGGTAGGAGATATGATAATCTTCAAGCAGAATGTTAGCTTTAAGGTCTGAGATGTTTCATTGAGGAGAAAATGACGTTTTCATCTCGCCCATTTTGTACAGGAACGAATGGGACCAGCATTTAGTGGTGTGAAACCGTAAGCTTTTACTGACACACAAGAAAGATGTGCTCCATGCTAGATGGTGAAACCAATCACCCACACCTTCACCAATTTCATACGGTGAGTATTAACACTGTAGTGGAGGGGACCACTGCTTTCCAGTTGGAGTATAGGCAGGATTTCTGTAATACATCACTCAGCAAATGCATCACTGCTCTTGGAGTTAGTTAGTTAAACCAAAGTTTTAAATCTGGTTTTATCCCCACTAACGGGGGTGGCCGGATACACCTCACACTCAGCAACACTGCTGTATGAGGATTTATTGGAGCAAAAGATAATTGACCGGATGCCCTTCCTGACGTCAATCCACAGTTTTTGGCGGTGGGCCTAGTCTTTGGGCAACCTTGCCCACCATGCAAGGCAGCATGTGCTGGATGGCCACCATTAGCTCTCCAGAGCTGATGCCCTTGTAGGTAGATCTTCTTTTTCATTCTAGCAGGGTAACCAGCTACCCTCCTCACCAGATTTCCTTAGAAACCCAATGGGGGTGCCGGTTTAGTCACTGACAACTCAGCCCTGGGACAGGTAGTACTGGTTACAAGGATATCAGTAGCAGGCCCTCATAGGAAACTTGGCCATCCCACGTGAAAAGAGATAACCATCTTGGATTTAGCATCAAAATCTGTACTTAGATGGTCCTAATTTGACTGTGCTTATGAATTTGCCAATTGATAACTTCACTATGATATTTACCAAAGCAATAACAGAATGTAGTATGATATTGATAAACTAAATAACATGAAAGGACTGCCAGGGTTCACAAGAAAATTAACATTCATCTCAAGTGCCGCCACATAAATCGGCACATTCAACACAATATTGCTTAACTCACCCCTTTGAGATTCCTTTGGCATGTCACATACGTGCCCTTAACATAATGCCTGCATTGATCATCACCTGGTTCCATTCCCTGCCAAATAACCTTATCCACAGTATCTGCATCACCGAAGGCCACAAAACCAGCCAACCTGGAGGTCTGTCCATCTTTATGCAGGGCAATCCTTGTTGACAAGATCTGACCAAACTTGCCAAAGTATTCTCTCAGGTCCTCTTCAGTAGTTGATATATCAATGTTACTGATAAGTATTTCATGTTTTACAGGTGGGGGTGCCTGAAGAGAATAAATGAGACAAAACTACACTCTTTGATACTATTGCTTTGCAGAAATTTCTGCAAGACATTCTACATACTAGGATGAAGTGCTATACATCATACAATGCGTCTCAAATGTGCTGCTGTTAAAACAAGGCAATAGCTGCAAACACTTAGGCTGGTATTCTGAAAGGGAGGCTAACTTTAGACCTGGGTTTAAAAACCAGGGTTAGTCCTACAAGAGGGGACCTTTTTTTCTTTGAAAATACTGTGAAAAGTTACTAAATGTAACGGGTTAAAATTCCTCATGGATGCTGTTCCAGCCCATCCATGGGGAATTTTCTCACCCGGTTACAGCACATTTTATGAGGAGTTGTAAGAAAAAGGTCCCTTTTGTATGACTACCCTGTTTTAACCCCAGGTCTAAAGTTCGTCTCCCTTTCAGAATACCAACCTTAGATTTTGACTTTAAAAAATCTTAATAATATGATATTTGTGCGCAAATTTCCCTAGTGTGTCCACAAATTGTAGTTGCTTATTATCACTGCCTTGTTTTTCAATAGGATTTCTTAGGCAGTTTGCAAGCAGTTCTGTTCAGAGTCGCTATAAGAGTTAAGAAGCATATTTTATTCTTACTTTTTGCTGGAGAAACACTGAGATCTCCTGATAAATGCTTGACAGTTTGAACTTGGCCAACAGTGCACATGTGAAGCCCTACCTACAATCTTGCTCATAATACTTGAACAATTAATTTACACTTAAGTGCCAAAAGAGGGGGGGGGGTTCCTAGGGACCCTCAAAAATTTGTTGGTGCGCTGGCCGCTTTACGAGTGGGATTTTTGCGCCGAAATTTTTTTAATTGTCTGACTTTTAAATGCACTTCTTTTGATACCAAAAAAATTAAAATCGGCCAAGCCGTTATTGAGTTAATTAGTGAGGGTCCCATGGAACCCCCCCCCCCTTGGGCACTAACAGAAGTCATTAAGGAATATTTAAAACTATCAAAAAAACAAAGTACAAATTTTTTTTGCTGATATATGTTCACACATACATGTAATAAACAATTAATAGTAACATTAAAAATAATTAACCCTTTATGAGCTGAAAACCAACAATTTCAATGTGGACGTTACTGTACAAAGTCTATGGGAAAATGACGTGTATTTTGCAACACCCGTTAAAAATACAGGATTCCTAAAACTGCAAGTTTTTTGTTAAATATATGTAATTTGGGTCTTCTAGAGTAGATATCAACATAAAATAAGTTTTCTAAAAGTTTGATGTAAGCGCAAGGCTCATTTGAATTTTCCGTCTTTTTGCCCATTTTTCGTGTGTTTTGAAACAATGTTTTGCCCCTAATTTGCAGCCCAAATAAAAAATATAATTTTTTATTGCTGATTTGGGGTTGTCTTATGACCCTTCACATGTGGTATAAATTTTGTGCAAAAATTCCCTCGGGAAAGTGGTTTTCCTTAGGTCCCATGGAACCCCCCCCCCTTGGGCACCAACGGGAGTGAAAACCCCTTGGTCACTTAAGTGTTAACACTGGCAGCTATGCAAGAGATATAGGCTTGAAATGCATTGTAACTATAACTTCCTTCCCCCCTCCCCATCTCATCCCAAGTCAGTGTTGAAAATAATAGGCAGCGAGAATGACCTAGTGCATCGTGCTTATGCTACATTGAATTGAGGGGCGGGAACCAAATCTGCAGAGTGTTTCAACAATTATGAACAAGGTTGTAATATTACAAGTGTGTCATAAAAATCTTAAAAATTAATTTTCCTTCAAAAAAGGTGGCTACATTTTCTAGATTATGTGATGGTTTACATGAAAGACTGAGAAGAACATTTTTATCATGTTTATAAGTGGCAAAATTTTTTAAATGCCAAAAATAGTAAATAACATTTTCTAGAGTACAGGTTGACTTATAAATACTTTGGACAGTACTGTATGTGATTCATTTCACCAATTTTGCAAATCCAGCCAAAATTGTGAAATGGCATATGGAATATTTAGGAATAGATTGTATGAATTTGATTCAATTGCAGCTGTTGTTGGAGGTCGTAGGAGGAATAAGGTCAATGCTCTTGATACGTAATATTGGGTCAATACATGTGAAAAAAAGAATATAATTTTGAAAAATTAAATATACATGATCTTACACTTTTAAACCTTACATCCAACACACCATACAGAATTTATGAATAGTTAGTGCCTCCTGAACTTTGTTTAGGCAACACAAAAATGTGGACAAATATCAAGACAATGTGAAAATGTATTTGGTTTACTTTTATCATCTCTCTCACTTAAATGTAAGTTGTGTGCTTTGTGGCTGTGTGTGTAGTATCTGTATGCATGTTGTGTATGTGTGCATGCTTTCACTGACACGCCAAAATGAGGCACCCCATGCCTGCCAAATTATCAACCTGATAGTCTAGCAGATTAGATGGGTTCCTATGCTGCACCCTTAAAACTATATTCTAACATGATTTTTAGCACAACTATGCCACTTTCTTCAAGAATTCTGATGTTATCAAAATCAAATATTGTTCCGAAGGGCTCCATTTGGTGGCCATTTTGGATTAAAAGGGATCAATCGTACAAAGTGGCTCAATTTAGATGACAAGCATCTCAAATGATTCGCCGCATCATAAGGAATAAAAAATATATAGTTTGGCATATCTATGATGCTCCATTACAGATTACAGAGATATGGGTGAAAATGTGATTAAGGTCACTGAACTTTGATTGGTCATTGTACATGGGGCCAAATTTTCAAACTGCTTCAATCTTGAAAAAAATTGGTGTAAAATTGGTCGTATGAGTATGAGCAACCTGGAAATGTACAGTTTCCATTTGTTTTAAAGAGACAGGTTGTTCCTAATTCTCATAAAAAACAATATGAATTCGACAAGAAGTAACTTTACACTAAATTTCTCAAAATTCTTTAAGGGGATGCCATAGAGATGCTAAAAATCATGTTAAAATCAGTTTTAAGGGGGTGCATTGGAACCCATGTAATCTACTACACTAATAGACCCACACCTATATTGCATAGCGAGTATTAAGCTACAAAACAGCAACAATGCTGCATTGACTTGCGCGCACACACACACACACACACACAGGTAACCACCTGCATGTAAGTTACATGACCTTAGTTTACTGGTTCTTTTGCCAAATTAATGTTACACTGCAAACCAAATTATGGCAAAGGGAAATATTACAGTGGTTTACTTTTTCCAGGCAAGGAACCTCTACACATGAAAATAAAAATGACAAAAGGAAGTATGTAGTATGGCATAGGTATAAAGATACTCCCTTCTGCCATAACAGGACTGACACTGCTCACAAGAAAACTATATACATGCACAACATGGCTTTCCACTTGCCATCTACCTACAAATGAGCTCACTCAAGTGTTAATTAACTCACCCCTTTGAGATTCCTTTGGCATGTCACATACGTGCCCTTGACATAATGTCTGCATTGATCATCACCTGGTTCCATTCCCTGCCAAATAACCTTATCCACAGCATCTGCATCACCGAAGGTCACAAAACCAGCCAACCTGGAGGTCTGTCCATCTTTATGCAGGGCAATCCTTGTTGACAAGATCCGACCAAATTTGCCAAAGTATTCTCTCAGGTCCTCTTCATTGGTTGATATATCAATGCTGTTGATAATTATTTCATGTTTTACAGGTGAGGGTGCCTGCAGAGTAAGAAGTAGACATCAGGTACATTATTTGATACTTGTGCAAATCATTCTACAAACTAGGACGAAGTACTCTACTAAGTGCCTGAAATAAGATACTGTTAAAAACAGCCAATCTCTGTAAATCCTTTCTTCAATGTTGACTTTGACATATAAAGTCTTCTCAAGAATCAAAATTGAGAGACTTGCGTACAGTATGAAGTCTACATTTCTTAACAGACAATGCTAATCATAGTTTATGACTCAAAAGATAAGACACAATGGCATAGTTAGGAGTTTAGCATTGAGGGTAAAACAAAACAGGATGGCACCACCCTCCATTCTTGAAACAACTGCACGGGAGTGCACCAAAATTTGCACATATGCCACTAATTTGGTTTTAATTGAGTTAAATCCAATTAGAGGGAGCATAAAAACAATCTAAAAGGGCTCTGAATTGGTAGAACCAACGCCACTCTAATCGGCACCCTGGCCACATGTCTCCCCTTCTCCATCTATGCCTCAATAAAGAACATACAAACAAACAAATAATGAGAAGACATAATTTGTTATTTCTGAGTTAGTTTTGGAGATACCCGACTCAAATATTGCTTAAAGGAGAACCCCTACAACGAATAATATTATACAATATACTCTGTAAAATAATTATTGACCACATATCGAGTGGTTTCATCAAAAAACAGAATTATATTAACCATAACAATGAATTAAAACATCTAGTCTGACCATGTGCTATTTAAAATTCGTGCTATTGTATAACGTGTTTTGCGATATGGTCAGCACGTTTGCGTCACACATGCCATAGTAAATACACATTATGAAAGCGTCACATGTTAAGGTGTAAGACGCTACTGTGCCTTCGGTATCGCATAACAAGTATACATATCCCATATGCACTAGCGCGAAATCCAAATAGCGCATGGTCAGACAAAATGATTTTTATTCATTTTTATGGTTAGTATAATTCCGTTTTTCCATGAAACCACTCGATATGTGTTCAATAATTATTTTTATAGCATATATTGTATAAGTTATTCTTAGTATGGTTCTCCTTTAAACAAAGGCTTCAACACATTTGATAACACAATATTATCTTTGATCATACCTTTTCTTGCTCTTGAAGCCATTTAGTTGGATCTGGAGCAAATGGAAGGACACCTTTAGTGGGTGTTGACTTTACAGATCCTTTATCCCGATTCACAGGTGCAGCAGCTATGTGTGTTGACTTTACAGATCCTTTATCCTGATTCACAGGTGGCGCAGCTATGTGTGTTGACTTTACAGATCCTTTATCTTGATTCACAGGTGGTATGTTTGTGGTTTCATTCTCAGGAGTTGATTCACTCTTTGATTGTCTGATCATCATTCTTCCGTGCTTCTTTTTCATTTTAAATAGATGTAATCTATATGCCTTCAAGTCCGAGCCAAAATCTTGATCACAAAGGTCACATCTGTAAATCTCCATCACTCCTCCTCCCTTGAGTATCTCAAGGTTAGCCTCATGGAGCCGCCCTTGTAAATGTTCTTCATACTCCTCTTCACTTGGTACAACCATGTGGCACATCTCGCACAGCTTCTCCCCTCCTTGCAAGCCTTCCTCTATTTTTTTCTGTAGAAGTCTCTGGTGACTTTCATAACTAGCATGTGTCTGAAAGCACCTTATGCTGTTGACCATGCACTTACATATGTAGCAGTGTATATTCATGCCTTTTACCAAAGCTGTGTGCACTCGTACTATTGGGAGCCTCTGCGGGGAAGAAGGTAAAATTATGCTTACATTATATGCTTACAATAAATGAAGGATACAATAAATGAAGGATGCAAACATAAATTCTGCACTTTGAGATAAATAATGTTGATTTATAATAGCGCCTTTCAACAATGTATCAAAGCCTTTTACATTCCGCTGCCATATTAGAATTGTAAGGCTGCCTTACAAATGCCCAAGGAATACTCATAAACTACTCATGTCATCCTTGTTACACTTATAGAATAACACACAGAGGGCTGAAAATGGGCACTAGTGAGAAAAGAGGGTTTTTGTTTTGAAAAAAATACATGCATTAGCGCATTAGGTAAGATGCAAAAGGAAAATAAATTGTATGTTATGATACACGGAGGGAAAAAGTTATTAGATTTTAACAGGAAACCAAAAAACAAATGTATTTCAGTAGGCAAAAATTAAATTCACTGACCGGGGGGTCACAGGTCGAAGTCCAAGCAGGGGGCACTTGTAGGCCAGTTTGGCCCACTCTTCAACAATTTTGAATTGAATCAATGGGAGTCGGGATGACGTAAAAATAGATACACCACATGGATTATGCGATTCCCTTCAGTTCAAACGTTTGGTACCTATGGCCCTGGCTTCATGGAGAGCAGATGGATGATAACACTTTGAA
This sequence comes from Ophioderma brevispina, assembly GCA_023653785.1. Taxonomy (NCBI): domain Eukaryota; kingdom Metazoa; phylum Echinodermata; class Ophiuroidea; order Amphilepidida; family Ophiodermatidae; genus Ophioderma; species Ophioderma brevispina. The sequence goes on from JAMKCH010002454.1 coordinate 17,188, forward strand.
GACCACCAGGTAAAATAAGGAATAATAAAAGGCCATATGAAATTATTTGCACCCTATTCAATATGAATACTATTTTTTCACCCGTTTCAAATTATGACAAGCAGACAAGCTTTAAACCAAACAAAAATAAAAGTACAAATGCAGTTAACCTTAAAGGGACAGAGGAGATTGTTTAGGATACAAATTTCGCTAAATTTCACTGGATTGGTTGTTGACCACCTACCAAGAACGTTTCAAAGGTTTTTATTGGACAAACAGGTGCAAAAGAAAACCGCAAACCTGTTTTTGAACTTGCCGGGCATGTAATCGTTCCCAATAGAAAACCATTGCTTTGACTTTCTGTCGTGCACGACCAGAAGAAACTACTAAATATCATCATCTTTTATATAAAGACGGCCGTTATTCGGCCGTATTTCACTTCAGGTGTGATATAAACTTGGTAAGCATTTCCAAATTTGTAAAAAAACGGAGGGTGGCGAGGAAGGAAAATTGGGGGCAATTCTTTATGGAAATCTCCTGTCTCTTTATGTATTTGGAAAAGGATTAGGGAACCTGGACTTTTCTTCTTTACAAATCGGAAGTCCAAAAAAATACACCCTCCCTGTTATTGACGGATAAAAAATGTCAAGTCCCATCATCAATAGACCTGGCAGTGACTTCGACGTCGTACATCATACAACAATATCAAGATATGACCGCAGGGGAAAACTTTTCTCCGAATTTGGATCTAAATCTAGGTGAAGAGTTTTAATAATGGACAAAACATTAAAATTACCCTACATGATCCTACAGCTTAAAATGAATGGTAATCCCCTGTTTATTAAGGGACTTATAACCCCATCTTTCCATGTTAAAAAACTCTAACCCCAGTGCAATACATTTGGGGCCTCCTTACAAAAAAGTGGCAGCCCCTCTTCCCGTGTCGATACATATGAAAAGGTTAAGGTCATTAACATTTTGTGGTGTGTGAACCGGAATTTGCCGATGAATGTGCTGTTTACATGAGGCTCCGATATTCCATGTCTAGTGAAAGAGAGAAAAACCCATGTCTATGACTTTTATTATTTGTCTATATAGCATGGGTCCATGACTGGAAATAATTTTTAGGTTAATAAGTCGATTAATATTTAGATTTCTTTGGTAAAATTCTGGTAGCAAACAATACTCTTGCTGGGTTGCCATCTAATGAATTTCTGGATGGATTTTCGCTACCGGAAGTCTGCCTATCAGGAAATTTGTCAAAATCATTCTGCTTCACTTTATATGTGACAGCTGGCTAGGCGCACCAAGCTATCAGAACTCAGATGTAAATTATCACCATAACAATTGTTGCTTGGGTCAATGAGGCGATGAGAAAAGTATTTGCGAAAGGGACCACGAGCAGGTTGACCACTGTGGGACGCAAAACGTCAATGATTAATCAATACAGTTATCTACAAAGTTGGTTATTTGTATTTGTATTAATAAGTTGCTTAGGTTTAAACAAAGAGTGAGATTTTTGAGCCCAAAATCCTAACAAATGCCCACCAGTTTTGGGAAATTTCACCTCAAATAAGGTCATGTGATACCACCTAAATCTTATTCTTAACGCATAAAAATCTGAACTTTACAACTCATTTAGCCCACCAAAGCGCCTAGTAATCAAAACACCCTTGGGTTTAAACAGGGGGGGGGGAATCAAGTGTGAACTAAATTACTGGGCACTGTTGGCTATTTATGTGCAGTAGTGGCGATTTGGGGCATGCTAGGAAGGAATTTTCTCTTCCCCCTTGTACTTTTTGCCAATCCACATAGCCTTTTGGTGGTTGAGTTACAGCATTGCCCTACATTTCCACTATGACCGGGGTTGGACCCATTTTTGTGTTGGAGGAAATTTTGGCAAAAAAAATTTTGAAATTATAAAGTTGCCATATACAGAAAAGGAAAATGGCATCAAATATTCCGTCAGCTAAGAAATTTGAATCTCGCTTGCAAAAGTAAAGGCAGGTTCAAAATTTCGATGTTCTTGAAGAGGGAAAAATTTATGCCCTCACTAAAGTCAAGTTCACCGAAACCCCATTCGGCGAGGGCTGCCAGCGATAAATTTGGTTGGGCGAAGACCCCCAAAATAAGGTCAAGGTCTTCGCCCCGGGGCATCATCAACGAGCGGTCTTCACACCCTGAAGAAATCAGATCTGCCCGGGTTAATCGAATCCAATGGCACGAAAAAATGCAAAAGGCTCAAAAAACTAAATTCTACTACGATTTGATTTGTTTGGAATGAGTCCGAGCACCGAGTCAGATTTTTCGGAGTCTGGCTCCGAGAGCGAGTAAATCCCTGGTTTGACAGGATATTTTTTTTGGCCCTCCGTCGGTTCCTTGGCAAGATTTATACGATTTTGATTTTTTTTACCCGAAGTGACCCATGGGTTGGCGGAATGTGACCTCCCGTCCCAACCCGAGGGGGTTGTGCCCCTATCCGATTCTTGCCAGACGGAATATTGTTTTGTTGTTGAAATTTCTGCCGCCCAAAAAAAAATTGAAACTATATAAAGTTTGTAATATACAGAAAATCAAATGGCAGGTGTATGCCACAAAATCCGATTTTACCGTAATATGGTGCAAAAGAGGATGGCTGTGTTCTGAATTTGAAAACATTGAGAGTTTTGAAGCCTCGCCTCACCCACCATGGATATTTTCAAGTATATCTTCGTTGAATGGTAGTAGATAGAGGAAGAATGTTTCTGTTCATCGTTCGTATACTGCGTGTTTCAAAGATGAAAATCCATCTGAACTTCAAATCGATCATATAGACAATGATAAGGCAAACAACCAAGTTGACAATCTTCAATTGTTAACGCCCCCAAAGGCGGCAAAGTTCAAAAAGAGCTATTGGCAATAAGGGAAAGAATTGCAAAACACGAATTTTAATCTTTCCATTTGCCTCGGAAATGATGAAAGAGAAACCTTCTAGCATGAGTGCTGCCTGAAATGAACTAGGTGTCAATGCAGTGCGATTTCCAAATTATACGAAAAGAAATGGCCGTTAAAAAACCACACAGGCAAAAACAACTGGTTTGCGATACAAATTTGAAAAAAAGCATAAAAAAAATTTCTATCAAATTAATTGATAGGAATTTTTTTTTTTGCTGCTCCCTAAGATTGAAAAAATTAATTTTTTTACTTCAAATTTTTTGGAGGATGACTGTTCCATCAGGATACGACCAATTAATTCCTGTCTAGTGAAGGCTTCGCTTTGGAGCACCATCTGTTAGATAATACAAATTGGGTCTCCACCTTTTCTGACAACGCTGTCAATCGTTATATGTTTCCAGAGACCAATTGTGTCTGTGCTAGCCTTCTTGAATCTCACTCAGATTCTCCAGACTCGTACAAGTATCTCCATTCACGTTGCTTGGAATTTGAACCTCATTCTTCATTTTTTGCGGAGCTGAACTTCAGTTTCGACTTTCTTTTTCTTGATGACTCGCTGGCGGTTTCTGCCAATTAGTCGAGTTTTTTCGTCATTTAGAGCTTTGCAATCACGTCTGGCAGTCGCAAAACCCACTCTCTAGATCTGACATTCCATTCACCCTATAGCTTCCACCAAAATTTCGGCGCACACAAGTCTGATAATCCAAACAGCCTTTCGCTAGTGTTCTGTTGATATGTTCAAACAAAGGCTTGAGCTTCGATGTTGCTCAGCCTACCCTACGGAATGTTTTACATTATGCTTTTTCATCAATTTTGAGACTTCACCCATGAATTCTCGACCAGGATCAACAAACAAAATTTGGCCAAGACAAACCTTTTCTAGCGTGTAAAGTTTTTGACGAAAGCTTTGCAACCTCATCCGACACTCTTGGTGTAGAGGCTCAGCTTCTTTGAACCGCTAGCTACATCAACACACCGCAGCGCATATTATAGAGCTTACGTCCTTTCCCAGGTCGATCTGTGGAAGAGAAAGAAATAACAAATCCGCCTGTGATGGAACTTCATTGGGAAAAACTCCATCGAATTTGCCTGCGAATTGACTCGGAGCTGGCAGATAAATCTGCCCCAAAGCCTGCTTTTTCAAAAATTTGTCTAGTGCCTCCTTACTCACCTTGGCTTCCTTTTGCTAGCTTGTCAATAGCAGAGATTCCTTTCCAGAAACCCTGTGTGGTGAGTGTAAATATCGGCGAGGTTAACTGTCCATTATTTTTACAAATTAAAATGAGTAATGCTCGTATCATTCTGGATTTATCCGCGTATCTTTCGATTCCCCGAGGAGGAAGGATAAGAATCGAAGCCAAGGAGAATGACCGAAGCTCTGGAAATGTACAATAAAGCGAAGCAGAAAAAAATAGTAAGCAAAAAAAAGATCCCAGTTGGGGATATTTTTTTTTGGAAATTTCTGCCAAAAAAAAAAAAAATTGACACTATTAGTTTGTATATTTAAAAAATCAAGATGCCAGACTGTTATCGCACAACATCCGATTTACCGCAATTATGGCGCGAAAGAGAATGGAACTATTTGAATTGCATTTGAAAGAATGAAGTTGTGAGTCTCAACCCAAGGGTATTTTCAGTAAGTATTGATTGGAATGGCAATATGAAGATTTTCTATTATCGGTTTGTATACGAGTGTTTCCAAGCGAAATTCCATCGGAACTTCAAGTCGATCACAAAGAGATAATGATAAGGCAAACAATCAACATTGACATCTTCAATTGCTAACTCCTTGGTAACTCTCGAAAAGCCCTGTCGGAAATAGACGGTAAAAGAATTGAAAACAGGAATTGCAGTTCATTCCATTTGACCGGAAAATGATGACCAAGAGAAACATTTCCTAGCATGAGAGCTGCAGCAATTGAACTATTTTGCAGATTTCACTAGGAAAATATGAATATAAACAAAATAATAAAATTAAAAAAAAAAAAAAACACACACTCAAAACAACTGGTGTCGATCCAGATTTGAAAAAGCATAAAAAAAAATTACCTATCAAAATAATTGATTATTTTTTTTTGCAACTGACATATAATAAAAAAGAAATGGGGAGGCATCAAAATTTTATCCAAAACATGAAAAAAGAAATCATCTCATAGCATTCCAAAGTTGAAAAGATCATCTGTTGGTTTTCTACAAGGACAGGGATATTAGACTTTATCATAAAATTTTGTTGTCCTAAAGACATTCAAAGGAAAAGGTGGAGCTGAGTTTCTAGGGACAACTCGGAGTTTTCAGTTCCGATTCTAACAAGTCAAAAGTATAGGACCAAAGAGTTCGTTATTGAGAAGATAACGAGTCCCGAAAACAAAAAAAGCTGCAGAAAATACTATTTGAAGAAAAAATCCCAAAATTAATTTTTTGATATTTTTTTTTTTGGGGGGGGCTTAAGAAAAAAAAAAAAACAATAATTTTCATATAATAATAATAAAAGAATGATGCCACGCCAAGAATCCATGTAACAGGTCGAAGAAGAAGAGCAGTGATGCTCGATACGCTCTCAACCAAGGAGCTAAAAAAAGTATGCCAAGGAGCATGGATATCGTGGTTACTCACGAGGAGAAAGCTGAACTTCTAGAACTTCTCAGACGTCCAGCTTCAACGACAAACGAAGAAAGAAGGCGATCCGCGAGCACTCACAGCTGAAAATGATAGCCCGAGAGGATCTCAACCGTGATAGATATAAAGCTGATCGCAAAATGCTGGTCTTCGCGGATACTCAAAGATGAAAAAATTGAACTAAAAAAGTACTTTGGGACAATTTTCTTATAACATCCTGACCTACTCGTACCTTGCTTATTTTCAAGTCGAGGAACTCCACGAGAACCTAACATCCTTTCATGTTGTAAGTTTGAAATTTTTTTTTTCCACCACTGGAGCTTCTGCCCCCCGCAGACTCCGACTTGGAGTATCCTTCTGCGCTCGAACTGCATAAAATCCGTCGTCTTATTTTCTTCTCCCTTATCTCACGAAACACGCCTCCACTATATATCGATGTAAACAATCTGCGTTCTATGCGCAGAAAATCCATAGTCGGAGTGTCTGCGCTCTAGCGCAGGAAACACCTCCGTACTTATAGTGAGGAAAAATCTGCTCTCTAGCGGCAGAAATCCATAGGCGTAGTTTCTGCGCTCCGAGCGCAGACACACCTCCGTCACTATATCGCGAGGTAAAAAATTCCTGCGCTCGAGCGCAGAATCATAGGCCTGAGTGGTCGCCCTTTTTCGAACGCAGGAAAACACCATCCGTTTCACTAAATAGCGAGGGAAAATCCTGCGCTCGAGCGCAGAAAATCCACATAGGCGGAGTGTCTGCGCTTGAGCGCATGCACACCTCCGTCACTATATAGCGAAGGAAAATCCTGCGCTCGAGCGCAGAAAATCCGTCGGCGAGTGTCTTCGCTCGAGCGCAGGAAACACGCATCCGTAAGTATTAGTTAGGTGGAATTCAGCGCTCGAGCAGCACGTAAAACGACATCGTATAATAACAATATAGTCACTACTGCTGAGATGTACTACTCCGCTGGGGGATGTTCTGCGCTGGCTCCGCTGGTGGAGGTTCTGCTTGTTCTGGCTCCGCTGGCGATGTTCTGCGCTCGCGTCCGCTGCAGATTTTCTGCCTCGCTCCGCTGATGGATGTTCTGCGCTCGCTCCGGTTGTGATCTTTTTGCGCTTGCTCCGCTGGTGGATTTTTTCTGGCCTCGGTCCGCTGGTGGATCTTCGGCGCGGCTCGCTCTACTGGCGGGCATCTGCTTGGTCAATGCAAAATATCAAAATACTTTAATTCAATTATTCAATGTAAAAATAACGCTCCGCTGGCGGATTTTCTGCACTCGCTCCGTTGGTGGATATTCTGTGCTCGCTCCGCTGTTGGATGTTCTGCGCTCGCTCCGCTGGTGGATCTTCTGCACTCAGTCGCTCCGCTGGTGGATCTTACGCGCTCGCTCCGCTGGTAGATCTTTTGCGCTTGCTCCGCGGGTGGATGTTCTGGCGCTGGCTCCGCTGGTGGATGTTCTGCACTCCGATCCGCTGGTGGATGTTCTGCTGCCTCCCGTCCGCTGGTGGATGTTTCTGCGCTCGATCCGCTGGTGGATCGTCCTGCGCTTGCTCCGCTAGTGGATGTTCTGGCGCTCGCTCCGCTGGTGGATTACCTGTTCTCGTTCCGACGGCGGAGCTTCTGCGTTTCTACTGGTTTTTTTTTTACAAGTTTATAGGGATACCGAACTTAACCTGTTTTCATTTTCAGCCAGATCCATTGTTTTTTCGTGTTTACGAAATTAACATATACTCGATTCATCTGATAGTGACCCCCGTACAGTCTTGCGGAGGTGAAAAGCAATGCGGCGCTGGGACTTCTGTTAATCATTTATTTTGAGCAATGTTAATACCTTAAATACCTATATGCGTTTCCCATACATGAATGAAATTGTATTCGTGGCAGGTGAGTGAGTTAAATGACTGTGGTGGTCCTCCCAGATAAAATCCGGTTGTGGCACGTGCTTTGATTTCTTTCATTTTCCCGGTTGAGCTAGGTTGATCCCTCACCGACTTTTGAATATTTCCAAAACTCCCAGGGGACGAACGTATCAACGCGAATCGCTATGATTAGAAGGTTGATTTCCTTGGTAGGCATATTCACACAGTGTTTTCATAGAACTTTGTCTTTGTTATTGTAAATAGGTTGGTTTTAACATTTTATTTTAAATGTAAAAAAAATAATAAGAGGATGTTGCTTTTAGAACACTCATAACCCACCGCTACCGATGGCGATCGTCTGCGCTCTCTCCGCTGGTGCATGGATTTTTCTGCGCTTGCACGCTGGGTGGCCTGTGGAGTTTCTTCTTTCTGCGCTTTTTGCCTCTCCGCTGTTGGTCCAAAATGTCAAATACTTAAATTGCTTTTTTCCCCATGTAACTAGTTTTTGTGTTGACACTTTTTGTTTTCAGTGTACTACACTGCTAAAACAGTGACATAGAAACTAAACCACCCTTCTAAAAAACATTTTGGCCAATGTTTTTCTACATTAGACATATTTGGTTTATATCTAACAAACTTATATCTAAACATGTTCCAATTTAAATATGTTTAAGCATTTTACTTAGGTGTTTTAGGTATTTTGGACTCCATATTGTTTAGAGATTTGACATGTTTAATACCTAACCCCAATTTCCGCCACGTTTCTAACCTGTTTATGCAGTGTAATGAGAGCTATTATACTACCTCAGAACTTCTATACGGGCATTGTGCTGCGATCCCCCGAAAAGAATCAAAATAAAACAAGAATGAATAAAGATTACAATTTCCTTCATTTCCTTCTTCATTCCTACCTCTTTTTTCCCCTCCTGGTTTTTTCTTCAATCTTTATCATGGCCTTTAAGATATTATTTTACTCAAACCCATAACAATAGTTAAAGTTGTATAGACCTATTTCATACACTTCACACATGTACTGTTATTTTTGACAACTAATGGAAAAACAAATGGGATATTACTATACTATCTGTGCAAAAGCATTGCTGCCACTTTAATTGTAATAATTCGGTGATACGGTAAAGTGCAAACATTTTAATTGTTGGGCCCGGTATCGGAATTCCCCGTCTCGTTTCTAATACTACTCAATATTCAACCAATTCAGAAAGGCACCTAACGTCGGCACGGTCTTTACTACCACAAGCTGTAGTGAGCACTTTTTCAGCGTGTTGGTGGTCGCGCCGTGTGGAAATTGAAAGTTGTGCATATGCAAATAATTGCCATTGCGATGTCCGGTTTTTTATCAGAAGGTAGTAAAGATTGTGTTAAATATACCATTTTCCTGTATTATCAGTATCGATTGGTAATAATATTAACTCTTTTTAATCTGGAACCTCCGCTATAATTTTTAATTTGTTCATACAGTAACAATTCGTTTTACATATTGATAAATAAAAGAGGTTGTTAAATTATATAATTTCTAACACAATGAACGAATGGAGGCTCGCCAAACACCAATTTTTCCGTCACATTAAAAACAACTGATGAAATATTAGGATACACAGGCATACCATATTCGACGCCTATTGTTTGGCCGAATTCTTGTAGTTTGACACATTTTGTTTTGCTCAAGCACTTAATTTATTCACTCATAGTGTTGGTATATAATAACTCATTTGTGGAATCAAAAGTAAAGATAAAACATAATTAAAACATAACGGACTAATTGCACACACAAATTGCACACACAAACGTACACACACACAACACACACACACACACACACACAACACTTCCACTCACGTCATCATCATGATCACCATTCTGTGTTTGCTCCTGTATTGTTTACACAAAACTGCATAGATTTAATATTTGTTTTAACAAATGACCGTATAGTTTTTGGAAATATATGTAAAAGCCTGGTTGAGTTGTAGGTCTGACGAAACTTCTGATTAAGTTTTTACAGCGGAGCGTGGGTTTTTGAGTTCCTAAAGGCAACATCCTCTCATTATTTGCATTGAAAACAAACTTTTTATGAAATCAAACATTGACATTCAAAACACTAGAGCTAAGCGCGTATCGAGCTCCGCCAACTGAACGAGCGCAGTTGATCACCAGCGGAGGCGACCGCCGCAGAAACTCCGCTAGCGGAGCGAGCGAGACGATCCACCAGCTGAGCGATGCAGAAGATCCGCCAGCGGAGCGTGCAACAAGAAGAATCCACCAGTGGGCGAGCGCAGAACATCCGCTAAGCTGAGCGAGCGCAGAACATCGGCCAGTGGGAATCGAGCGCAGAACATCCGCCAGCGGTGCGGTGGGTTAGTAGTTGTTCAAAATCCAATAACCTCTCATTAATTGTTTCCATTGAAAATGAAATGAATTTCATTATATATATTGCATTATCATATAAAATTGTTTTTTAAAAACACAACTATTTCAACAACATGAAAACAGAATTGAGTTCGCCGACCGTGCCCCAGTGGATGGCTTTATATTATTAAGTTAGCTTTAATTGAATAATTTAAACTTATGGAATAAAACGCAGTAAACGAAGGTGACCTGACTGGAATGATCATTGGGACACGAGATGGGACATGGTGGGCCATTTTAAGTCTATGGCGAGCGATCTAGCGCAGAAAGAATCCACCACGAGCGAAGCCAGAAGATCACCCCGCCATCGGAGCGAGCGCAGAAATCCACCAGCGTAGCGAGCGCAGAACATCACCAGTGCAGCCGAGCGCAGAATATCCACCAGTGGAGCGAGCGTCAGAGAACATCTCCGCGAGCGAGCGCAAACATCCACCAGCGAGCGAGCGCTAGAACATCCCCAGCCGAAGCGGTGGTATTAGTTGTTTCAAAATGCAAACAATGCGATTTCAAAGCGAAATGTCCAACAACCCGAGTGCAATTGGTCCGTCATGTACGGCAATTAATAGTTTTTGGTATGTTTTAGTTTGGTACATTATCTATTCGTTTATATTTTATAGTTTTTGACCATTTTGTGTGTTTTATCTTTATTGTCCCGTATCCAGTATTTTAAATATTTAATCTCTATATCCGGGATCAAATCTTTTTAAAAAACCAATCGTGTCATGATTAGTTTCTGGTTTTATTCTATGTTTTGTGTGTATCATTTACGGGTGAGGACACTTTAGGAAATCATTTTGTTTTTAATATTTTAAAAAAAACAGTGACAGGAGGAGATTTTTTAGGATAACGAATTTTCTCTCAAATTGCACAGATCGACTGTAAACACTGTTACAAATCCGTACAATTAAGACACAGATTTTTCCCGTAAATTTACGGATAATCTGTTTTAGAAAACAAATAACAATAAAAAACAAAAGACATAAACATAGCTAAAAATGTTAATTTATACGGAAATATTTCAAAATTCTGCGGCAGCAATATTTCCGGACTTTTTTTTTTGGTTCCGTAATTTTTAAATTACGGAAAAATTCTGTTAAAATCATATTTTTTGTTTCCATATATGAGACAAATTTCTGTAAAATTACTGTCAAAGTTTCCCGTTAATTGAAGAATTTCTGTAAATTTACCCGAAAAAATGACTGGACATATGCTGCCAGAAATTATCTTCCGTAAATTTACGGACATTTTTGAACATGTTACCACCTACCAAGAACGTTCCGAAGGTTTATTGGAAAAAAAGTACCAAAGAAAACAGCAAACCTTGTTTTTGAACTTGCCTGACTATCGTAATTTGTCCCCCAATTTCACGGCAGAAAGTACTAAATCACATATTATTAACATAAAGACGGCGTACTCGGCTTAATCACTCGGTGTGATCTAATACATTGGAAAGCTTCATATGGTAAAAATCCTGGGTCGAAAAATTGGGCGCTTCTTTCGGGAAATATCCTCATGTCCCTTTAGGATTTACCAATTTTCTATGTAATTTTTGTGTTGGTCTCTTGTGTATCAATTACGGATCTGACCGTCGAAATAAAGTTTTTGATATGGAATGAAACTCCTCTCATTATTTTTTTTACATTGAAATAAAATTGTGTATTTAACAAACCTAACTATTTGGTGGGCATTGAAAACCATAATTGGAATTAAGTCTTTTGATATTTTGACCAAGCAGAGTTCCCGCTAGCCATGTCTGCCAACGAAGCGCAGTTGATCACAGCGGAGCGAGCGCAGAGGATCCACCCGCGGAACAAGCGCAAAATCCCAAGCGGATCGAGCGCAAACACCACCACGGATCGATCCATAAGATCCGCCAGTGGATCGAGCGCAGAAACATCCACCAGCGAGCGAGCGCAGAAGATCCGCCAGTGGATTCGGCGCAAAGTCCCCCCCAGGGAGCGATGTTGGAGCGTGGTTATGATTTTGTTAAAAATGCAGCACCCTCGCATTATAAATTTTATTAACATTGAACCTAAATTGTTTCTTTAGCTATTTGCATTGAACCTGAATAAGTATTTGCATTTTTGACCAAGCAGATGCCCACCCAGTAGAGCGAGCCGCAGTTTGCTTCCACCACCGGAGCGAGCGCAGAACATCCACCAGCGGAGCGAGCGCAAGAAAAACATCCGCCAGCGGAGTGAGCGCAGAAGTTCCACCAGCTGAGCGAGCGCAGAACATCCGCCAGCGGACGAGCGCAGAACATCCGCCAGCGGAGTACTCTCCCCTTACTATTTGTTATTATAAACGATATATTTATACGTGCTCGAGCGCAGATACTCCACCTTGATTTCCTGCGCTCGAGCGCAGACACTCCGCCTATGGACTTTCTGCGCTCGAAGGCGCAGAATTTTTGTCCCTCATCTATATAGTTAATGGAAGGGTTATCCTGCGCTCACGAGCGCAGATACTCCGCCGATGGATTTTCTGCGCTTGGGCGCAGGATTTTTCCCTTCACTATATAGTGACGGAGGTGTTTCCTGCGCTCGGTGCTCAGACCCCGCCTATGGATTCTCTGCGCTCGAGCGCAGGAATTTTTCCCTTCACTCATATATGGACGGGGTGTTTCTGCGCTCGGGCGCATACACTCCGCCTATGGATTTTCTTTTCTGCTCTCGAGCGCAGTATTTTTTTTTTTTCCTCACTATAATAGTGACGGTGGTGTTTCCTGCTCTCGTGGGGCAGACACTCCGCCTATGGATTTTCTGCGCCGAGCGCAGATACTCCACTATCGGATTGTCTGCGGAGGGGCTTCCAGAAGCGCCGGTAGTGGATCACTACATAACTCAACATCCGAAAAATCATCTCTCAACAAATTTGCCACCCTGTACGTGATAGGTGGAAAACCTAATATGATCCCGAACGATTCTTGACGCCGTGAAAGCATGTTGTCTTAGCCTACAGGGGAACATCACAGACAAGTAAAAATTTCGTCTTAGGTGCCAGATGAAAAAAATCGACCCCCAAACAGGTCAAGATGTGATGATAGACGTCCGTTTGATTCAGAACAAGGAAGATCCAGAACGTGATCTGCAGCCCACCGATCTTTATGATCTCTACAAAGAAGTGGAATACACAATCCTGGAAAAGAGAGCAAATTCCAGATCAGGAAGTGGATGGGTATTCGAGTCGATCGGTGTCTTTGGAATTCACATGTGGAAGAGAAACCTATGGGTGGTTCCTCGTACATTCCACTCCCGGGTAGGATAGCCAAAAGAAAGCGCTCATCATCTCAAAACAAAGATGATGAGTGCTTCAAATGGTCGGCACTAAAGCGGTATAATCCGCCGCTATAAAACCCCACGAGCATAGACAAAAACTGCGTGAAAACTCCAAAGAGCTCCTCATTGGTAATGGTATCACATTTCCAACGACTCCAAGGACAATCGACAAATTCGAGAGGAAAATCGATCATCGCAGTCATGTTCGTGTCTAGATGAAGAGTTGGGATGTATTCCCACTCAGAACTATCTCTCACCACAACCGAGAGCATCAAATTCTCCTTTTTTGTTTTCCGGAGTAACTGAAGATGGTGTAGAGTACAAGGCATTACTGTGTGTATCAAAATATTGTAGATTGCTCTCCGTCAAAATTTCAAAAAAGCAAACAAACGATACTATCTGCCTGGATGCTATACATCTTACCCCTGCGAGGAGCTCTCAGATGCAACGAAGTAATCTGCAGAACGCATGAAACCGTGAAGATTGAAATGCCAATGGAGGCTCATGCCAATATTTCCAAACACAATTTCAAATCACCCCCAGTTGCCTTCCTGTTGTGTATGGCATATTTCGAATGTTCACAAAACCGATCCACACATGTCAGCCAAAAGTAGATGGAAGCTACTACATCAGTGTTTTGACGACTCCTGTGTACAGTCCCAAGACCCTGGATGTACACAAAAAAATCCGAGGGTGAAGATGTAGCCCACATTTTTTGTCAAAACTTTGGAAGAAACTCCGGGAAATCTACCAGAATTTAAGTTCCAGAGGAAATGAATCTTTGGCGGGGATTCTTGAGAGATATTTCGAAAAATCCACTCACTGTCACAATTCTGCAAGCACTTTCTCATCCCAGAGGATGACAACACCGTCCGCGATCACTGTCATTTCACCGGCAAGTTCAGAGGAGCCGCACACAACAGATGTAATAACGGCATACAGAAAGCCGAAATTCATGCCAGTCTTTTTCCACAATCCGCTGGTATGATCACATCGTTCATCAAAAATCTCGGCAAAACCGAATGCATATCGTTGCAAGTCCTCCCCATTGATGAGGAAAAGTACATTTCATGCACGCAAAGAGACTCATTCGTCAAAAAGGTAAAAAAATCTCATCAAAACGTTCTTAGATTTTCCTCGACATAGCTTCAAATTCATGTCCCCCACTAGTTTGGTAAGCTCGTTTCGAATCTTTCCGAGTTTACCGACATTTTCCAAATTTTTCCCTGTTGATCATCACACAATCTCTCAGGCAAGGGAGTCTATCCGTACGATAACACGGATTCTCTCGAACGACTCAACTACACCAACTTCCTCAAAGGATGCCTTCTATCCAGCTCATGATACAGCATATCCGAAGAGGACTATGCTCATGCTCAAAAGGTATGTCCTGCCTTCGACATGAAATCGTGAGAGAGTATCACTGATCTAATACCTCAAGACGGATGTACTTTCCTCGCAGGACGTGTTTGAAAATTTCAGAAAGTCTGATGACAAATTACAAGTTAGACCCAGCATGGTATTTCACAGCTCCGTCTCTTGTACGATGCGATGCTGAATAAAACGGAATCAAATTGAACTCATAACGGACATCGATATGTCATTATGATTGAAAAAAGGCTCAGAGGTTGGGGGGTTTTTTGGGGGGGTATCAAGATTTCCACCAGGTATAGCGAGGCCAATAAAAGTACATGGGAGATGAAACTATCTTCCCGAAGCCCCCTCCAAGTTCCTCCATAATCTGGAATGCCAACAATCTCTATGGGTGGGCGATGAGCAAGAATTACTGGTAGTAGAGCTTTTCAAGGATGACTGACAAGTGAACTTTCCAACTGGCCGGAACACCCATGCATCTTAGAGGTGGTCTTGATTACCCTCACGAGCTACATGATATTCACAATGATTATCCTCTAGCTCCAGAAAAAATCAAGATCGATAGAGTGGAAAAACTAATCCCAATCTCTGGGATAAGAAAAAGTATATCATCCATCATGAAGCTTTTGAAAACATGCTAGATACTTCGGATTAGTTTTTGAAAAATACATCGTGGGATCAAATTCGAGGAGTCAAGTTTCAATGAAAAAGGTACATAACCTGAATACCAAACCCGTACTTACTCGAGCCAAAATGAATTCGTAGAAGATTGTTTTTCCAGCTAATGAAACAATTCCGTTGTTCGGCAAAGACCATGGAAAATGTTCGAAATCGTGTCGATATCAGACTATCAATTCGAAGGCCAGGTTAAAAAATTAGCGTCTAAACCGCCTTTCTCATCACTTACTATATTCGATGAAAATCTGTCAGCCATACACATGAGGAGAACCAAACTGATACTCGACAACTGATTTAGTTGGTATGGGCTTCTCGACCTTTCGAAGACCAGAGTACGACTTTCATCACTACAACTACATCAAACCCAAGTATGGAAGCAGTAAACTCACTTGCCACAGATACGGATGCTATGATATATGAGGATTCATACCGAGATTTCTACAAGGATATCGCCCAACTAGGGGGGGGGGGTGAGAAAATTATTCGACACAAAGTCCAACACCGCCACCCCGATCGTCCATCTGGAATTCCAACCGGGAAGAACAAAAAATCCCCGTCTGTTCCGGATGAGCTGGCGGAAAGCAAATTGTCAATTTGCTGGATTGAGAGCGAAGCTCTAATGCATAATATGCATGAGGGTGAAGAGGAAAACGATGC
The DNA here is from genome assembly GCA_023653785.1 of Ophioderma brevispina. Classification (NCBI taxonomy): domain Eukaryota; kingdom Metazoa; phylum Echinodermata; class Ophiuroidea; order Amphilepidida; family Ophiodermatidae; genus Ophioderma; species Ophioderma brevispina. Next base: position 32,984 of record JAMKCH010002454.1, read on the forward strand.
AAAGTGGGTGAAGAAGTCAGTATCGATAAAGAAGTACCTTCCGAGGATACGAAAATGCTTGTTTGACCAAAAACCCGCAAATGCGACGAATGAATACCATCAGAGTCATGCTCATGAAGTTTACACCGAGGAAGTGAACAGGTAGCCCTGATGCAAAGGATGACAAGAGAATTCTCTTGGAAGACAAAATTCACACCCTCGCTTGGGGCACTACAAATCAACTTGAGCTGCAAAAAAAAGTCCTGCTGGATATCCAGCTAGGATTTGTTTTTGCCGATCTATAAAATTTTTGTAAATCAAAATTCTTCACACAGTTTCTTGAGGTTTATTAACCCTCTAACCTCTGGAAATCATCGTATGGTAAAGGGTAAGTCTTCTTTGAGTAGGTGATACGCACATATCGGAATCGAAAAATTTCTCTTACCATCTAAGGCTTGACACTCCAGTAAAATTTGAAACAGCTTTTCCACATCAGATTGTATATAAAACCAAATGTTTTTCAATCGATGGGGGGTTTACCTTAATTTCATAGTAATCGCATGAACGAATTAAAAATTGTGTTTGAGCTCAGAGTCTGATTTCAGCTTTCAATATGTCCTTTCTTACTTGGTTGAGACATCGACAACTTTTGTTTAACTTTGTCAACTAAATCAACCGTAATCCCTGAAAGTTTGCCTTGAAATATATTCATGTATCCCTTGAAGCTCATATCGTTGTCTTGTTCATATTTTTCGATTCAAAATTTCTCAGCCTAAATTTTTGGACATTCCGAATATCTCTGTTTTAGGTTGCAACTTGTTTTCTGACATCCATGATTGATTTGGGACACAGAACCTAAGTTGGTTGAGAGCCAGGTCCCTCTCATCATCCATTCTCGGTCAAACGCTACTAAGATTTGGGTGTGCATCGGCAATAGAATGTGGAAATTGACATGGTTTCATTCTGCGTAAGATGTCCCCAACAGGATGAGTATATATATGGTATATCCTTGTCCCAAGATGGGAGCCTTGAGGGAGGCCAAAAGTTCAAAATATTTTCCCTTGATAACTTCATTAGAAATGGTAACCCTATGCCTACGGAGTTTTTTAATTTGCGCTTCATAGCGATTCATCATTCATTTCCTCGGGTGTGAATCTAATTTCTTGACGATCTTGTCATTCAGTTCCAGCACCTTGACACTTAGGAATCTCTGTGTCCCAATATTTGATCCCGTGTTTGAATATGTCTAGTCAAATATTTTCAGAAATTGTTAAGTGTGTCCAGCTTCCACCTATTTCCCCCTTCGCACTTCTCTAGATTAGAACGCTACATAGACAGGAATATTGTAACCTAGCTGTGCAGACCCTTGTTTTTTCCCGCATTGACTACGTTAACCGCCTTACTGTATGGAGCCAATGAGCACGACCTAACCCTTCTCCAGCGCCAACCAACATAGAGCTGCGAGACTTGTATATATTGGTGGCCGTGAGCCGCCCAGTGGCCCCTCTGTTCGTCGACTCCATTGGCTTACCTATCCTAAGCGTATCAATTTAAAATCTAGTCATTGTATACAAATGTATTTTTCTCAAGCTCCCGGAATAATCTGTCAAAAATATCATCTCCGTTCAAAAGTCAAATATCCCCACTCGTCGCTCATCATGTGACATACACTTCTTTCCATTCCCAAAACCATCACACCCTCCACAGGCGATAAAAGCGTTTCAAGTCGCGGGTCCACGCCTTTGGAATTCCCTTCCCTCCCAGCAGTATCAGGCAAGCCATCACAATTAGAGAATTTTCAAGAATCATCTAAAACGTTTATGGTTCAATTAACCTGTTTAATGTTTTTCTTTGTGATAGCGTTTTGTTGGTCATGTTTGTTTTCTTGCAATGTATTTTGATTAAATATATATGTTTTTTTTTTGTTTTGGTTAATCGCTGTGATCCTTGATTAGAGTTGCTATAAAAATGCCTTCTATTATTTATATTATATTGAAATATATTCGCCTCCATCGTATTACCAGCTAATATTAGCAGATCTTTTCCACAAATCGGTAAAGTCTAGTATTATATTCAGTCCACAATTTTCACAATCGGTAAAGTCTAGTATTTATTTTCAGATCCACAATTTTCAGATCCCACAGTTCACAGAGGACATCACACATTTTATTAAAAAATTCCTCGATGGGTATTCAACCGAGGGGACTCTTTAGAAATCATCAACGAAATCGTTGAATAGATAACTTTTTCTTTCTCTGGATTTAGAGCGGAGATGGTGTGGAGCTGGTGGTGAAAGCGGTCAGGTTCTCGTATCCACGAGCAAAAATCTGAGCTGCAATAAATATCCCACTAACGATTACCCCATACAAGAACAGACGGGATTGACCAATCATCATTTTTTCAGGCTCTGGATCTTTTGTTCAAATTTCAGTTTTTTCAGCTTTTTGCGATTCTTCGAAAGCTTTCAAAAACTTCGTTCTTTTTATTTTTGGCGGCTAGAGAGCCTTTACAGCCGCAATTTTTCAGATTTTTACTTTTTTTGTGGACGGGGGCGCGCCACTTTTTCCACACTTTTGGGGGTTGCTTCTTCCGTTTTTTGAATTGGTTTGGTCAGGGGTCTGATTCTCCATCTTTATTTATTGGAAAATTCTTGAGCCGTTCGAAATTTTGTTGGACAAACCATCGATTACATGAATTTTCTTGACCAAAACTCTACAAGAACGATTTTTTCTTGACCAAAGCTCTTGCAAGAACGAATTTTCTTGACCAAAACTGTACAAGAACTATTTTTTTTACCAAGCTCCTGCACAAAAATCCTATGCACGATAAATTGTGAATAGGATTTTTTGTTAATCGATTTCATCTACACAATCTTACTCTGGGAGGTTTCAAGAGGAAAGGAAGGAAGCGCTTCACTTGCTTGATATGATTACTAGTCAGCAGCAAAGTCTCTATAGGAGCCAACCTTTTCCCAAATTTTTGGTACATGCTACTAGTGCAGTTTGGCTCAAAGCCAAATTGATGAAAGGCGCCTCATTTAGACTTTCTTCCAGTTTCCGCACGATTGTTTGAGAGTAAAATTTCCAGGAAGAAGCAACTTTACAATGTTTGAGTAAGCCGAGACGATATGCTTTTTAGGGTCCCGTTTGTCACCAAAGCTCCCAATCCGACTTTCCTATCGAGCATATAATTTTCGATTTCTTTCTGCTCAAGCTTTTCGATTTTCTCCGAGGTACAATTTTTCCTAGAAATGTCTTTGCTCTGACCAGAACAACGAGCTTATCATCTTTTCCCATCCTTTGCCATCATCCTCAACCTCCAGAGTTTGCTTTGCGAACTCTGGAATCATCATCTTCTTCGCTTCTTCATCGATGATTTTGTCGATGTCAGACATAATTTTATTTAATTAACTTAAAAAAAATGGTGTAACAAAAAATGGCTGGTTGTATCGCGCAACATCCTGTGTACAAAAAATTACGGTGCAAGATAGGAACGTTTTACAATCTAAAAACAATGAAAATTCTCACACCTAAATATGGATGTGATTATCTAAGGTTTAAGTTTGTATGAACGGCAAATGAAGAACTATTACATTCACCGTTTTGTTTACGAATCATTCAAAGGTGAAATTCCATCTGAACTTCAAGTCGAATCATTAGACAATGATAAGGAGAACACCACAATTTCCCCTTCAGCTTCTTACAATGTTCAGAAAACAATCGAAAACCCTATTGGAAAACATGTGGTGGTCGAAAACCGCTAGTACCGGTTGTTTCTATTTGTTTAGAAACCAGCGAACGGAAACTTTTTCCAAGTATTAACTCGGCTGCAAAAGCTTTAGGAGTTAATCAAGGGACAATTTCAATGATTACAAGAAAAGTAAGAGGATATGTATCTACAACGTCAAAAACAACTGGCTCTCGATTTACATCGGAAAAAAAAACTAGAAAATTCTAAACTGAATACAGTTAAGGAATTTTCTTTTTTTGGTCTTGACTGAAAATATTACCTCGGGTGGATGGGATGCAAAAACAGTAACAATCTCGAATAGTTTTTGTCTAGGTCTTTGTTCAGTTTCCCTCTTTCTTCATGGGTAACACGTGTTATTAACCATAATTATATCAAAATCACCGCCACTTTTGCCACCAAAAGGGTAGCACGGCACGTTGATCTGCCTTCAGATGATCTTTGGGAACAGATACGTAAGCCGTGAGACAAAATACACAGAGAACAATTGTCGTGACGTCCGGAAACACGCTAGCTTATCAGAGCGCTTCTGTTTTTGTCGATACAGTCTTCGGACGATTACGTCACGATCAAAAATCAGAACATGCCCGTCAGTCATTTTACTATGACATTGTAAAACAAACTTGATTGCCATTGAAAATACAGCGCCTCCTTCGGAGGAAACCCATTTCGTCGGGGTCAACCATATAAAAAAAACCTGATCTGGATATTCGTCACCCACGCCCGATTTAGGTAGGCTTTATTGCTGCTCCCGTTTGGGCAGATTATCACGATGTAATCCGAAAAAAAATCTATGTATTCTTTTTCAAGGAGATCCAGACATGAATTCTGTCTTTCCCGACATAGTCTCTCCTGAAATCACAGCGCTGTGTGTAAATTTCGGATATCCCATTTTTTTTAGTTTTAGTAGCGGCAAAAAAAAATCAAACCGGTCATATGGAATTCACATAGAAGGTTTTTTATCTCTACTAGGGGAAGCTATTTTGAATGCCCCCTCAGACGTTATTTTCGAAAGTCAGAATGCCATCCTGAAAGTAAAATATGTAGGCATCGAGGGTTTCCAGCCGTTTCAGCTTCCTTTTCTATCTCTCTATGGATGGATTGACCAGCACCTTCGATTTTTCTCCTGCTCCGTGAAGCGTGACATCATCGCTCGACCTCATATCCAACCAAGACCGTTACTCGTGGTTAGATATTCTGGACAAACGAACATCAGCAAGATGACCTTCCTTGAAAGAATGAGGGAACCTTCTGTGCTTTCCGTCGGCAATGTTTTTGATTTCATTAAACATTTGAGGAGGTTTCATGCCGATGGAAAATATCTGATTTGGGTTGCCATCTAGAGAAATTGACGGAAAAAACCTTTTAATTTGGGATTGTAGAAGTTTTCGGAGTCTTTCGTGGTTTAGTCTTTGCCCTCCATCTGTTCGGTATCCACGAACAAATCATGGATACCCTTAATGCTCTTAGCCTTGATTGGGGCCATCGAGGCAAAATTCCAAATTGTATCGATTTGTTCACCAACTCCTTGCTATGCCGTGTGATGTTATCGTACAGAACGTTGAAAATACCCATTTGCTGGTTTTTTTCAGAATCGTAGCCAACTCGGATACTTCAAATTCCAAGTGGTTATCGGAAATCGTATAGCTTGCTGTTGTGTCAGTGCTCACTATGACTTTTCCAAAATAGTTGAATTGTCAGCTCGTAATATAAGCGATCATTGAGTTTGCTCTGGAAGAATGGGTTGTGTGATTGACAGCATCTCATAAATCCAGAGGAATGCAGAAAGAGAGTATCGTAAGCATTTCCAATCGCCACGTCAGCCACGACTATTGATCAGCTCGTCCAAGCATCGATCATGATTTTTCGTACAGCTCCGATTGGTACCCTGATTATTACCGAGTTTTCACGTTCCCTTGGCTGGTCATTCCACCATGTCCTAGTACAAACAGGAGGATATCAGCATAATTCAAACGTGAAGACGCTCTTCCTTTAGTTTACTTCAATATTGGATGAACGATGGACCTTACGAGATTGTTCATATCATTCGTTGGCATATGATTGGCTCCTGGCATGCCGAATCAATCGCAACGTGTATATGTAATCATCACGTTTCGGGAATTTATAACATTGTTTTTCCGAGATAGGAAATCTAACCATTAGGACTCCATCCAGGCCTTTAATAGTGCTCGTTAACTCGTGAGTGTGATTAGAATGCGTACGCCACACCTTGATCCTTCGTATGCTAAAGCGAAATTTTCGCATCGGTTCAATTTGTGTACATAATGAGTCGCCATTCATTGCTCTTTCTCATACATTTCACATCCTCCCCTGATTCGCAGCATTTCCTACATTGTCACCTTACTCCCCCTTTCCTTCTCACAACCATCAATGCTTTAGAGTTTCCATCTCCGCTAAATAGCTGCACCCCCTCCCCCTCAGCCTCTTCTCCGATTGTCTTCCCCGCCGCCCTGGCGACCCCCACCTTTCCCAACTGAAGTCGCTTTCCTTTCCCCCCTTTGCGTACGGCCGGTCCTGATCTCATCACCACGCCCCCGCCCGGTTGGCCGACCTCCGCTGCTTCGGCGGCCGTTCACCCTTTTTGTTTAGTACTTAGGGGTGGTTAAAATAAACAAAAAGCGGCAACCAAGGCCAAAATGGCTAAAGTTGATCAAATTTACTACGCTGAAGATCTTAAGAGGGATGAAATTTGATGAGATGTAGAAGGCAAGGTGAATGGGAATGTGCTAAGTCAGGGAATACAAACTGGTGCAGCGATGGAGGTGGGGCAGCAGAAACGGATTTTGGATGTGGAATGATAAAAAATCTGTAACAGACAGAGACGGGAGACGTCGAGGAGGAATGGGGAAGCGTTTTGAATGGGAGCGTGATGATACACCACAGGAGGATATATAATTAGCATCACAAAAAATCGCAAGAACAAAGAACGGACTCACAATCATAGAGGATAGAATTTCCAAAACACAGAGCTTGACATGGAACCAAATTCGAATTGAAATAATCTTAGAAAAATAATGAAAATACTTTCCTCTGTTGGAAAAATACATCGAAAGACAAGGGGTGAAAGTTCGAAATAGAGGGGGGTGTTACTTTTAAATCAGTATACAATTGGTCGATGACGGGACGATGAATGTTGTTGAATAGAACGGGAGAAAGAATAAACCAAACTAACGGTAGAAGGAAACCCGCGAAAATTTTGAGCTCTTAGTACAATCAAAATCAATTATGGTAATGGGGGAACTTGGTTTATACGAGAAGTTTTAGGCATTGCAGATTTTAAAACCACAACCAAAAAAACTCTGCCAAGCAAGTTAGCGCGAGTGTTAGTAGAGCCGTCAATACACCACAAGCACGCAGAGAACTAGATTTACCGTCTAGAACAAACCCATTCGACGACAATACTCAACAAGCGCTGAATGCATCGGATGAGCTAGCCATCAAACTCACGAGCAATCCGATCGCCGACCACGAAGAAATTCGCAATTTCTTGAATGAACAAGGACAACTCAAAAGACTATCCGATGTCTACGAGCATCTCGTACAAAGACGTAACGAAAAAGCCAACGAACTCGCAGGCTTAAAATCCAAGGGTGAAGATCCTGTTAGCATCATCAACCCTACGTATGAGGGATTTGAAGATGAAGAACCTCTTTTACCCTTGACTGAAGAAGATGCGGAAAAAGCTCGAGAACTTCAATCAATTTTGACAATGCTATAGCAGAACAAGAAGCTAAAGTCCGAAATTCTCTTCAGCGTTTACGGCGAACGATTGAAAATTTCATCGAAAGCGATGGAAGTCTACGTGATCGAGTCAGTGAGTTGTTCAGACGCGAGGGTGTCACGATAGCATCGATCTTAACCGCGATAGGTCTTGCTATTTCAACCATCGTGGCGTCGATAGTAGCAGCCACCAAGTCGGCAGTATCATCCGTAACTCCAGCTCCAAAACCAAAACCCCCAGGTCCGAAACCGAGCCCGACTCCGCCAGCTCCAAAACCCGAGCCGAAAACTTTGACAGAGTGGATCAAGGCACAGCTGCAAAAAATAGCTGATCTACTGCTGAAGCTGGGAGATAAACTGCTAATCGCACTTCCTGGCATTATCGGTAGCATAGTGAGCTTCATTTTGAAAGCAGCTGGAGCGGCTGTTGGATTTCTCGCAGAACACCTCTGGATGTTGCAGTGGTGTCGGAGGGATCTGTGTTTAATAAAGTTTGTCGCGACGGAATACAAAACAAAAGTCCTAGCTGAGTAGCCCCGGACTCCTTTTTTGCGAGTATAAATAAAAAAATGGATGAGATGAAATCGGAATGAAGACTAGCAGTTAGACAAAGAAGAGCTCATTGTCTTGAAAGAGGGGAAAAGAGAGGCTTGTGGAGGGGAAGAGACAGAATCGAGATGAAATGAAAACGTTGGAAAATTGTACATGAAGAAACTCTCCAAAACATGGCTAACCATGGAGTTAGTTGGGTGTTCGCTGATAATGTACGTGTACATCGATCTTGATTCAGGTTTTCTATTAAAATTAAAAGGGGAGAAAATGGGCGATTCAAAAGTGAAATGATCGTCAATGGCGCTTTAACTCCGCGATTTTGGCGGGCTCTAGTGTAAACAATATGCTTATGAAAAGTTTTTCAAAATGCAGCCCACCTAACCCTTGGGTAAAATTGGATCTCGAAAGAGGTGTAAAATTGTTCTGTAAGCGTGTTCTCAGCGACCATGATCAGAGATGGTTGGTCACTCAGGGATTCATTCGCGAAATCCCCAGAGGGATAACAGCCCAGGAAGTACCAAGAAAAAAATTCCCAGCAGGATAAAATTCCTGTTGAGGACGTTTTTTTTTGCTCCTAAAACGAAATCCCAAAAAAACAAAATTCCGTAACGCTGTGATTTCCACAGCGACCAAAGCCAAACTCCTCCTTTTGGAATAGCTCTTTTTGATTCTAGTCTAGCTAATCGTGGAGTGAGGCTCTGAAGGAAAAATCTTTCTAGTTGGATTCCGGTCAGATTGTAATACTGTCTGATAGCCGAGTCACAGCTTTGAAGGTTTGTTCGGCATAACCTTCCTGTTTCAGCTTATGTTAATATAGTCTATTCTCTCTGTCTAGCTTCGTTCCACGATATCTATCTTTTGCAATTTCTCGATAGCACGATGTGGCTCTCACGTTCAGCAGACCGAAGCCATTTGAATGAAAAGGAAATTTGCTCCCGTGAAGCTCAGCGCATTGGTCAAGGCTGAGCCAATCATTATAAACTACAGGGGCTGCCAATTTTATTTTATCATCCAAATTGGTATCGATCCTAAAATTCCCACAATCACGTTAACATCAGTTTCTCATCGTTGAGAAAAGTCTCATTTGCTACCGCAATACAGCTGCAGGCCTCATACTCATAAGCAGGCACCCAGGGTTTGAAACTCAATTGGTGGTGGATTTCCGGTGGTAACGTCTTCTGGATAATTATGATTGAATGGGAACTTCGTTATTTACCTTTTCGTTAAGACCAAGTTGCATTGCAGTAGTTGCGATTTGGATAAGGTTGTTGTACCAATTGAGACTTCCCACATGAAAGGTCCAGGTTGCTTGGTATTAGGTATAAACCTTGACCCACAACAAAATACAGTTTGCTTTAGCGTACTGCTGGGTAGACTGATACCTCTCTATCGAGCTTGGGATATCGACTGCTGATCTGAATGCATCCTCTACATTGGCTACAAACTGTTTTTGAGCATCGATAGCTTACCTTACCTATTATGCTTGACATAGATTGAAAAGCTTGCGCTCCTAGGATAGCCCAGCATAAGTCTGATTGAATAATTGATCCTCTCAACACCAGACTAGTAAATCCATCGATGAATCAAAAACGAAGGATCCATATGATGGAATAAATGGTGCATCCGAGACACATCACCGTAACCAGGATCTCGTCTGAAATTCTGTTCTATGTATTATACCTTGTATGTATGGCCTGGGTCACTACCAAATTTTCCGCGGGATGGAATGTACAACAATGGGAGATTGCCCTCCATAATATAGCCATCGCTTGTCTTCAGGACTTTCTGCTTACTCATGTCTCATACTCCGTGAGTGGAATGTTTTTCGATAGCAAAATACCTAGCGGATCCAAAGCCATTAAGAGGATCGAATTTCTGCCGAAACTTTTCATTCGTGTTATACCGAATCGCTGCATATACTTCTCAAAGGCTTTCATATCGATTGCATTATTAAGAGCCATTGAACGACCCGCTCGGAGGGAATAGGACAGTTCATATCGCTCAAAATTCGTCTGATTGGATAGTAAGCGTGAAATCTGAAGACGCTCCTGATCATTGGGTTATCGTGTTGAAGCTACTTTCTTCGAAATACCAAATCCCGTGGGTCGCTGCCCAAACGACAAAAGTTAGTTGGTTTGCCAAAAACTGAAGCCGGGTTGGGCTAGCCATTTTTTTAATAATTTTCGTTAATGTCCACCGTCTGGAATTTAGGAAGCTTGTAATTCATCATATGTTGGAAAACGGATTCCGAAGCCCTTTTTCCCATTTCACATGAATTTCCTGGTTTTCACGAGAATGGATGAGTCGGTTCAAAAAACACCACCAACACGATAGCGAGCATTTTTTTTTAGTAAAAATTAAAAAAAATGAAGCGAGTAAGGTTCAAAGAAGAGGTTATATTCATATCGTTACCTAGAGGAAGACTAGAAGGGAACTTGGTTTTGGACGCGTCAGAGAGCTAACAATTAAAGATGAAAAGCATGCACATAATAAACGCTAGCAAGGGCCAAACCTACAAACTCGATGAAAAATTGGAAGGAGAAAAATTAGCGCTGAAGGATCCCCGATACACGTTTGGGGCGATCGATACAACCTTTACCACGATATGACCGTAAGCTACGAGCCGACATGCAAATTCCACAGAGGTGGTTGTGCCAGCTGGAAATTACAACTTTTCAAAGTTTAGCGCAAAAATAAAGTAGCGCAATCACAGGGCTTACCCTCGAAGTCAATCGTGAAACCGGGTTGATTGAAATGACGATTCAGGAAAATCTTCAAGTTGGGTGCCAGAGCCTGTCAATAATGCTAGGTTTGGATGATTGAAGATGGTTGGACTCTGGGAACCTAACACAGGCGACTAGGATTGTGGAATTACCCCAAGAGGAATTTTGGTTTACCTGACGCAAATAAGCACCACTGACAATCTCACGAATGATCGTGATAAAATTAAGGGTACGCAGCTGTTGAAAAACATTGCCGATTATGCGCGAGGTTAATTTGGGGAGTGTTACACGATTAGATTAGATACGAAAATCCGAGTTGGATGATACTTAACACAGACATTTCGGAAATCGATTTATTTGGATTTCAAAATTCAGTGGAACAACGGTGCCGCTCATAAAACTGGATAATCACAACATGCCTGTCAACATGTTACTAGAAATAAAGTAAAAAAAAATCTCCAAAAATATTTTTTGGAGGAAATTTTTTGCTAGAAATAAAATGAAAGATGTCAATTTACGGATTATCGAGAGAGCCAAACATCCAGGTGGGGGAAGTAGAGACCTAACGCAATATGCATTGAAGACTGATGTTCTATCCAAATCTGCCGCAGGTAAGGCAAATGACCAGGTCGAATCAATATGGGGAACAAAAGAATAGTAGAATTGGCTGATCCGACTGGAAGAACAGATGCTGCAACGGCTAGCTATGTTTTAAATTTCGTCTCTCACCTACATAGCATCAGTTGGACAAAGATGGTGGAGAAATGACTGGGGATTTGGATATAGGGGCTTCAAAATGTGAAAAATAGCGGTCCAACTCGCTGATACTGGAGATCTTGTAAACAAAGTTACGGGGACGCGCTCGTGCAACATGACACGACGTAAAACCGTACGATCTAGGGAGATATATCGTCTTTCCCCACGAAGATGGAACCCCAAAGCCTACGTTGTCCGTTTAGAGCTTGAAAGAACATTAATCTGGCAAATGGACTCCAAGTGCAGATTCAAAATAATCTTGAGATCCATTGGAAAATGTATACAACAAATATAAACCCAGGGAAAGAACAATTAACTGAAGATGCTGAGCTTCTAGATGATGGAAATATGAGACAAAACACGCGCTTCTAACAGCATTTAATCCTGGAATACCCTAACCCTGGATTAGTATATTTTTTGCAAAGCCTGGAGATTCACCTACAATACCGAATAACAGATCACATATGGGATTCATGCATCAAACGCAAAGGTACGTTCACAGTCAGATCGAATGGCAAGATGGGTCCCCGAAATACACAAATTTTCCATCATGAGGGGTAATGTGCATGTTGAACCGAAACTATCTCCTTGAATACCACCGAACTTAATCACATCGCGACTCGGTACAACAATAACAAAGTATGGCTTCTGGGTGAAGGGTGTTCAGATGAAAACAATGCATGAAAACCTAATACTATTGAATATTAACAGAATCATGATGGGAATAGAAACACTAGGCTATGAGCTTCTATGACAGACATCTCGGCAAATCGGAAATCATCCAACACTTCGTAGATTATCACGTTGAAAGATTTATGGGACGATTGAAATGCTTATCTAATAAATAAAAGATGAAGAAACCTAGCGCACCAAATTTTATCCCGAACTTCCAGCGGTCAGGATAGTGGATTAGAGTTTCGACTCAAACAAATCTCTGCAATCAGAGGGAATTTTTGGAGGTGAAGTAGATCATCGAGATAAGCTAAGGAGAAAATACAAGAACGCCGGGAATGTGTTTACAATCTCGCTCAAGTCTCTGGGCTAGTTGCGGTCGGTACAGGAACTGGCGCAGTTGGATCCTTGGCAAGTGGAGTTGGTGCTGTAGTATCAAATCTCTTGGAGGTATGTGGCAATGTTGGTGGATTGTTAAGCGCATCCAGCGTGGCTCTCGGAAAGGCTGCAGATTGCAAAAAAGTGAAAAACATGAGAGCATCAAAAGAACCGTGAGTCTAGTCTGAATACCATGGAAGATCTAGGTCCAATGCGCTGCAGGAGGGGATGTTAGTAACGAAGAATTTCATCACATTCTTAGGGAGTTAGAAATTACATGAGGCCCCACAAAGCTGGATAAACACAGAACTTGTGCAGATCTGATCGAATTGGACGGCTGAAAGAGGAAAAAGTAGAAGGTGAACAAGTGAATTCAGAAGGAAAAAAAGAAGCAGTAGAGAACATTCCTCGAAGGTAGGTCAGTAAGTGAAACCCTCCAAAAAAAATTAGAGTCAATTTGTTATCTACAAATGAAAGAACAACAAAAAAAATCCCTGCTGGCTATCCAGCAGGGGTTTTTTTTTTTAGACGGTCGCTTTCAATAGGAGGAAAAAAATCAAGTGCAATGAACCCTTTTATCTTAAAATGAAAAAAAAATTTCAAATCTAAATTGTATGGAAAAAGTTTTGCAAAACCAAGAGGGAATTAACCCCTAAACCAAGGGATGATGATTGAAGAAAAACACGTACTCGTCCCTAAGTTTACGGGGTTATAATTTTTTGAATCGGTGTCTGGATACAGTCCGCGCGCCAGAGTAGACAGAACCCAGATATGTCTTGTGGTCTAATTGCTAGCATCGCCCCAGGTTTGAAATTATAATTTTAGAATTACATGCACCCGTGCATGTAACTTCAAAAACTTACATTGCACATGTAAAAGTCACATGCACAGAGATTATGAAATATGGATGTGCTACTGCTAACTTTAGTCATATCAGACTCTGGTATGTTAAAATATTGACCGTTGGCTCAAATTTGATTTAATTTCAGCATTCCAATGACTTTCTAGAAAGAAGCTAAAATTGCATTTTATGGAATCACAAAGTTTAAATTTACATGCACACTGGCCATACAGGATACAAAAGTTAACATGCACAGAGAGAAAGTTACATGCACCTGTGCATGGTGCACCTGGGTAATTCGAAGCCTGATAGCAAGTCTGCTACTCTATGTCGCTAGGCCCAAAAGAAATATTACACCAAAAGAAGGAATTTTAGAATATATCTAACTGATAAAAAAATTCAAAACAAAAACAAATTATTTACCACATTTTATTAACCAATTTCAGAAAACTTAGGTTTCTGAAGTCCACAAATGCCCCAAAAAAAAACAATCAACAACAAAAAAATAAAACAGATTTAACGGTTGAATTTAAATCAGGTCAGACAGTCTGGTGACCTCAGCTGCAGACTTATATTTCACAAAGGTTATATAGTGAGCCTCCTTCTTCTGTTGGTACAGGTATTACTTTGATCCCAGAGTACTGAGTACTAACTTATACAGCTAAGCCGTGTGTTGTTTTTTTTTTTCATATAAGACTGTTTATATTTTATGCTGTAGTAATTGTAGAAAATCGAATTTTTAGCAGTTGCCAACTAATGGAAATGTGTGTGTTTTGCATCAAGTATGTAGTATTAGAGGTGGTAGGAGGTCTCCAATTTTTCCCGGGATTTGTTTCCAGGTTGTAGAAACAGATGAGTAAGATAGAATGTATTTTCATGCCAAGGAACCAACAGAGAGCCAAAAAAGAAAATTATCCCGGCTGGGATAATTTTTTGCTTACTCTTCGCTCGCGGAGAATATCGGAATCTCCCTCTGATCTGAATCTGACTTATGGCCTCAGGCAGGGAAAGGGCAGATATAATCAATATCAGGTATTTCCTATATTGCCATTGTATCAGATAATATTTGTAGATCGATTTCTCGGATGAATTCTAGGATTCTATGACGACGGTCGGGGAGGGAAATACCGTGAACTACATTTGAGTCCTCATCCATTCAAGTGCTCATACAATAATCGTCGAGAGATAGATTGGACTCTAAATTCTAGGCATATCAAAGTTCCAACTATTTGAAGTAGCTTTAGCAAAAGAGTGACGGTACAGTCCTCATCGAATTCGCTATCGGAGAGTAGATAGATTTGCCCTCGTTCTGCGCGTATTTTTATTTTTTTCAACGGTCTTTGAATTCGTTGCTGACATTTTTGCTGATATTTTTTATTACTAGTTCAATTTTTTTTGCCAGAAATTTAAAACAAAAAAAATATTCCGTCTGGCAAGAATCGGAATAGGGGCACAAACCCCTCTGGGGTTGGGAAGGGGGGGCACATTCGCCAACCCCTCCGGGATTGGGTCAGTAGGGGAAAAAAAATCAAAAAATCGTAGTAATCTGCCAGGACAAGGAACCGACGGAGGCCAAAAAAAAATCTCCCTGGTTCCAAACCAGGGATTTACTCACGCTATCGAGCTCAGACTCAGATTCAGAATCTGACCTCTGGCTCGGATTATTCAAAACCAATCCAAAAATCGTTGTTAGAATTTAGTTTTGAGCCTTTCGTTGCATTTTTGTTTTTTCCGTTGTTTGTCATTGGATCTGATGAAAACACGGGCATGATCTGTATTTCTTCATCGTGTGAAGACGCTTTGTTAGCCGAGGCCCGGGGCGAAACCTTGAACTTATGGTAGGGGTCGTCGCCCACCAAATTCGATGCAGACCCTCACCGAATTGGTTTTCGCGTTGAACTTGAATTAGTTACGGCGTAATTTTCTCCTTCTTCGAGAACATCGAAAATTTGACATGCTTTTGTTTTTGCAAGAGAGATTCACAAATTCTTCTTAGTGGACGGAATATTGATGGCCATTTCTGTATGGCAAACTATATATTCAAAGTTTTTTCCAGTCCAACACAAAAATCTGTTCCAACCCAGCGTCAATCGTGGGAAATGCTAGGGCAATTGCATGTCAAACCCCTCGGGTGGGTCAGAGCTGGAAAATGTAGGCAATGCTGTATCAACCCAAATGCGCTATGTGCTTGGCAAAAAGTACAGGGGGGAAGAGAAAATCGCCAAAATGTGAAAAAAAAACCCACTACTTTTGAGGAAGGTTCAAGGGAATGGATATCTGATGGCTTAGGAACACAAACAAATAGTGTTCCCTCAGAAATCACTGAGGACAGTTAAGAGACGATTGATATCACATCTTCTCTGCCAAAACAAAGGACAGTGATAATTACTAGAGTGACGGTCCCTAAGGAGGAGAATCTATTCAATGCATATGCAAGAAAGAAGTGCAAAACCAAGATCTAGTGGCTGACTTTGAAAGCAGAGGATGGTCTACATTACTACATACTTCCAATAGAAGTAGGAATTTCTGCAATACATCAGTCAACAATGCCTGGCATCCTTGGATATTCCTAAAGGAATGAGAAAGGCTATAACCGAAACAGCAGCAAAATTTGCACTCAGAGCGAGCTATTATGTCATCTGGCTCAGCAGAAAGAAAAGCTCCAAAGGATTCAGACAGATGGGGCACCAGCAAAACTCCCCGCAATGTCTGAAGGAAGAAGAAAGAACAGTGGAAGGTTGTGAAACATTAACAAACCAGGTGAGTTTTTTTTAACCCGCCAAAGTGAAAGTCTGGGCCAAAGCCAGAGAAGAGACATAGGAACACACTAATCTAGACAAAGAGGATTAATGCATAAGGTGAATTTTTCCTACTATGTCACCTTTCACAGAGGGAGATATATCAGGAGTGCTTAACGAGTTTAAAAACTAGGCGCCGAAGGTGACAGCGCTGCTGTTCTACCAATGAAACGGTTCCGTACAGTATATGTGGATAATATCAAGTGGAGAACAAATGCAGATACTTTCGGTACGTGTGGCCCCCTCGTGTTCCAATGGGTGTATTCAGAAGAGGAGAGGGGGGAAACGAAAAACTGTGTCAACATTACAACAAATTGCATACATTTCTTTTTCAAAATAGCAATTGCAAAGTAAAACCTGGTCTGTTATAGGAGACCAACAAATGCTACTACACCAATGGTCATCAGGACTTCTGGGGTTAGGTACTCTCCGTAGTCTATCATAGCATGCATAGGAAGAGAAATGTACAAAAAGGTCACCAACACTGTAACAAAGGCCAACATTTGCGATATCTTTTTAGGAACAATAGAGGTAAATCCTGCGGCATTGATTATTATAGAAGAGATTGAGCTTTTATCACCCATGTCACCAAACTCCCAGGGGTACTCCCCTCCTGGGAAAAGTGCAAGAATCACGTCCCTCGCCATTTTGAGGCGGTTTTTTTTTTTAATTACGATATTGGGACATTTGTGCCTTCCCACCATGAAGAAATGTCCCAACACATTTCAGGAAAATTGTGAAAAGGTGACCATATAATACAACAAAAAAATGGCAAAGAAGAAAATGAAAAGGGTCATTATTTCCAGAATGAGATTATAAGTAGTGGCACATCCTGTACGGAGGTTGTGTTGCCGTACCTCCATCCCTGAAGAGCCCATCAGTGAACCTCGAATCTAGTCTATATAATTTGTGGAATATTTCTGTGTCTCCATGACTCCCGGTGAGAGAGAGAGAGAAAAAGAGAAGGAAAAAGAAAGAGAGGAAGGGGGAGAGTGGAGAAAGTAGTGAGGTGGAGAACACAGATAGAATCAACACAGGCAATAGACGATGGAGAGAGTTTGAAAGTGACGTGTGAAACAAAGTGCGTAAACAAGGAGCATTGCAGTGTTTCCCGTTTTGGGGAGGATAGGCCTACACAGGTTTGTGCAAGGGGAATTTGCATTAATTTAATGGAGATGGCACAATTGAAGTTATAAAAGCCGATATGTCAAAATTCTATCAACATATCTGTGTTGATAAAAAAAATATTTTTGCTACTTGCCCGTGTATTTTACAGCATCGAGAACCATAAGACCTTCTTCTGGCTCGATGGTTGTGGATTGTCTGTGTCCACACTCCAGATCTCATCTACAAGGTTTCCGTTAATCGATAACCGGCCTTCAGAACCAAGGACCGCCATCCTCGATCACCCCTGATGGGAATGTTGTATTGTATAGGCTATTATAATCCATCTGTGCAAAAATTAAAATAAAAATTTAAACTGGCCATATAATTATTACAAAGAGGCCCAGCAAAACAACACAGACAATTATGCCTGTGAGGAGAAGAATTCGAATGTGAAATCCAAATGGTAAACATGGAGGCATTGAGGGTTTCACCGTTGGGATAGGCCTACGCAGGTTTGTGCCAAGGTGTATTTGCATTAACCACGGTTCTACCGAAGGGGGGGGTGGTGGTTACCACCCCCTTCAGGTTTTTCCCAGGCTTTTTGCTTAAAACCCCTATTTTTGGGGGGGCCAACTTATTTAATTGATGTCTGTAATTGCAAGGACATGTTGCGCTCCTTTTCAACCAAAAAACAAACATCCACCGAGGTATAGGTAAGGATACAGGGTGATCCCAAAGTGATGGATGGGGGGGGAGGGGGGGGGGGTGCCAACCACCCCCTTCGGAAGAGAAAAGTACTAACATGCCTAACAACACACAAGGACATCACAGACACTTGATTTAGGACCAATAGATAGCTTATGGTCCTCTTCCACTGATACCAAAATGAGTACCATCATGCTTCTAGCCAATCTACGTCACAATGACGTCATAAAGTTTCGCATGTCAGCAAAATTGCCAATTTCCTTAGACACACACAGTGAAAATTCAATCTTCGCCAAAAAGGTAGGGGGAAAAATACAAAACTTTTTCATCGGTTTTAGCTCTACCTGATGGGAAATGGCTAATTTTTGATAATAAGGTGTTTGAGTCGCTCTAAAATTGAGTAAATTTCAATTTTCCACCTATATTCAGATTTTTCGTACTTTCCTCAACATATGACATCATGGGTGCCGATCATAAATGGGATGTTGTTACTTTTTTTGGTACCAATGGAGAAGAAACTCATCTAAGTACCCTTTGGTACCAAATGTACAGGAACCGGGTGTTCAGTAAAGAAATCACCAGGTGGAGGTGGGGTGGTAAACTGGATAGTGGGTCCCACCCCCCCCCCCCTTTCGGGAGTTTTGTTACAAAAAAAATGTATCAGGTAGACGAGGGTTTATTTAATGGAGGATGGCACCTTGAAGTCTATAACCCGATCTATCAACATTAATATGTTACTTCTAACTTCTTGTAAGCCTAAGGTCATCCCAACAAATAATAATTAGCCCAGACCTGGCGCAACCGCTGTGCGTCATAATCGCATCTCTCCAAATTTGTCATCCCATTCACATCATAACTCCTCATTTATGGCGAAGGATAAGTTGCCTTAAGTGTTGGCATTTCTGTATTTCTGACTTCCAATCCTCCTATACTTCATTTAACTTAGGTAAAACCTAGGCTTAATATGCTAATACAATGCATGGGGCATCACCAATATGCAGACAATATGCACCACCAGAACTTGGTGTCGGAGGTTTATGGGGCAAAAAAGGTAAAATAATCCCCAAACTTAGTTTTTGAACTTCCATGTTTTCTTACAACCCTATGAAAGCTTTGTTAATATCTAGACTATCGTTGTCAAGATAGGACATACATAACCGTATTAAATTATTATATAAAGAATGTTCTTTTAGGCTTACTCACTTTAGGTTAATGTAAGACATTAGTAAGCACTCTAAATATACAAAAATGGTTTACAAATGGGGCGCATTTTATGAACTGTCCCTGTTTTCATTTTTGCAAGTGTTCAACTCACTGACAGACATGAGGGTGGCGTCATAGCCAACAGAATCTCTCGGCCGCACTGGAGTAAGCAGCTCACCAATCTCAGGTGAAAGAACTCCTGTTCAGCTAAAATCAAGAGAGTCATTGAATGTTTAATTTAAGGGGGCTGTTAAGTCAGGAACTTAGTCAAATGGCCATTTTACGTTTTTTTCATATTTAATGCATTAACATGTTTTCTCTTTCCATTAATTTTAACAAATCTATATATATTATTTTTCCTCATATTTTGTCATTTTAACTTTTAAACTTATGTTGACGGCATTTTCGACCAAAAACAATCACATGGGCTGAACTGCAAAAGGGCGGGTAATTTCGCGTCTTGTGCTTATTCCGCGCGCGCGATTAATACGCATATCAGAAACGCCTTGATGAATCGATTCGATATGAGGCCATACCCATGGTAACTTGGTATGCAATGTACAATGTTGCCACGTGATATGCTTTTGCAACAGAAGTGGGAATTTTAATTTCACGATTTGAGCCTCATAATTGTTATTTTTGATCATAATTATCCAGATGAAGTCTTGACCTTGTGCAGCAGTCATGTGACGAATAAGAGACACGCTTGTGTTTTTGGAATAAGCTTATATTTTTAGGCGAAGGCAATTTAGACAAAATGGGCGATTTTCTCTGTGTTCACTTTCGCGATAATTCTGATTTTCGGTGCCGGTTACTCGAAATTCATATCAGTGAACAGGTAAGAAATGAAATCGTATAGAGCATATCAAAATCTAGGGTCTAATTTTT
This sequence comes from Ophioderma brevispina, assembly GCA_023653785.1. Classification (NCBI taxonomy): domain Eukaryota; kingdom Metazoa; phylum Echinodermata; class Ophiuroidea; order Amphilepidida; family Ophiodermatidae; genus Ophioderma; species Ophioderma brevispina. Next base: position 53,074 of record JAMKCH010002454.1, read on the forward strand.
AGTTTTTCATTGTTGGTTAAAACCGTGATATTATGTCAAACCTTTGAACATCTTGGCGTTTTGCCATATTGAAACACGCTGATTTTGGCCTTTTTTGGAAAATAATTTGATAAATAGTGCAGAATTTGGAAAAAAAGGGGAAATACCGACCCTAGAACTCTGACTCTGGCATACAAAAACGACCAGGCACCTTTTTATAACTTCTATATTGTGTTGATATGGGAACCAAAAATGAGTGAAAAATCACCCTTTTTTTATGATTTCCCTCAAAAAATACGTATTTTGGGGAAAAATAGTAAATCATATTTGGATTCCTGAGTCATTTGACCTTCTCATCTGTAAGACTTTTATATATGTTGGAACAACATACAGTAGATATGGGAAGAAACAGTTCCCGGAATACCTGACTTAACAGCCCCTTAAAAAAAAAGTTATTTCAAACTCGCATTTGACTTATGATACCCGGTCTTCTGATACCCAAGACATCATATCAACGATAGGGATCATACATGGAACAAATTTGTATTTTTGTTAATGATTTAAAACATTTTAAATATTTTCATTTCTCATTATCAAGCCTATGCCTATATTGTATATAGTCACCATTCATCCAGTAAAAAAGGTCTAGTTTATACTTCGGAGGTAAAACCACCCGACTTGTTCTGGACCAACAGGAGACACACGACACATACGATCAGATGAAACAGTTAATTAGACCGGTATTATAGCACAGTCATGTTGCAAGGCACAGCAATCACATATTCAGAGGAGGTAGAATCATTCCATGAAGGTTCATTTTTTGAGTAACATGTGCTAAATGAGGGGGATCGACATCTTAGCCTATTGTTTCTCTTTTTTTTAAAAGGGAAAAATAAGACGATACTATTCGGCCATGGTACATGATACATGTGGCCTTTTAATTAAATCTTCGTGCTCCAGACCTGGGTTACTATTTTTTCTTCACTAATTAAAACAATATTCTTTTACCAGTAAATCTTGTCCCCACATGAAAAGGTGCACATTATTTAGAAAATGAATAAATGTCAACTCAATTATGTTTCTAGAATACATGACCAATGGAAAGACATAACCTCACATTCTCAAGCGAACAATGGGGCTAATGATACTCAATAATCGGCCCGAACACCTTCACATCTTTTACATCTGGGGGTCCCTTGTTTTGTGCATGCAGTTGAACAGATTTCTAATGATATGTCCTTGGCTGATTGCGTAGTTTCTTTCCTCGTTCGCGATACAAGAGCAATTGAGATTCTACTGTGTGTTTCATTACACTTTGATCATATATTAATAATTTTTTTTTTTTTGCGAAAAGAAAATGTAAAAATCAAAAAAACAAAAAACGCGACCCGGATTTTCCGACTTTTTGGGTCGGTCGGGAAATTTTTATTTTATAAAACCATAAAAAAAATATTTCTATTCAATTTACCAAGAAAGGCAATGTTATTCAGCGACCTACATTTTTCTAAAAATCATGAGTGAGATGTGAGTATTTATTGCCCTTTGTGTCATGAACAGATACTAGAGCGCAATAGGGGAATTCATTCATACCAAACCTGATATGCTTTGAAATCTTTCATCAGTGTGGGCAGTAACAATGGACCTTCATACCCTGTTGAGAAAAGATCTGAAGTGTTTTTTAGGTTGATTGTTGAATGTATTAATTAGCTCTATTTTTCGCTTGAGCATGTTTATGTGACATAATTGGTTCACTGACATTCTGAAGTAAATTGAGTTGACATTATTAATTTTTCTAAATGATGTGCACTCTTTTCATTGGGATACGCTTTTCCTGGTTTTCCCTAATATTTTTAACATTTTAGTAAAGGAGTAAGTGATCCCCAGCGCTGTAGCTCGAAAAGATCGTTAAATCTCGAACGTATCATGGCCTATATCGTACCGTCGTTATTTTTTCTTGCTCCGTCAGTCACCAATGATTAACACCTTGATAGGTTGTATACGAACATTTCTTGTGTGGCTATAAGCTGATTTTTGATCTGCATATACAAAAAAACAGCATACTGGCTGGCAAATAAATGCTGATGTTGACACAGCGTCTAGTTGATGTTGTCACTGGCTGATCTTCTAAGCTCTTTTTGCATCACGTTCGTGTTACTGCATCCTCACTCTTTCCAGTCCTGAACCAAGCTGTTTCCTAGGGACCGTTGTATGCGAGGCTTCTCATTATTCGGTGGCACTATTGCAGCTTTCATGTCTGGTCTTAACATTAAATCTGAAGCCGGAGAACGTGACGGTCTCTGGCTTTCGCACCAGTTGCAATCATACTGAGGGCACATGTGGGTCAGTGGATCAGCAGCGCCTCGCCTCATAAAGCATAAGGTTGTGGGTTTTCAGTGCCCCGCTGTCGCCAATGTTTTGTGCACTTGGGCCTGGCACTTTACCTCGCTTGCCTCTTTCATCACCCAGGAGTCTAAATGGTACCACGGGCATATGCTGGGAATGCAAACAGACTCGCTGTGCGGAGGAGTGGCGAACCGCCCCACATCAACATTATATAGTGGAGTCTGGCCCAAAACCGCAATGAAACATATAGAATGGGCACTCCGCCTGCGGTCGCACCATTTACATTTTTGCAATCATACTATAAAGAAAGTATATGGAATGAAGACCATCATCCTCTGCGAATGTGATCAAGCCAATGTGGTGGCGTGACGTCGGAGTGTGCTCATTGATGGAATTCAAAGGCTTTGGTGAGAACTTTTCGTTCTTTGTTACCTTTTCCCACTTTCCAGCTCTGTTATAAAGGATTCTATGAGGCAACTGAGATAAAACTGTTTTGAGCCTCCGTTCTTGTGTTCTTGTTGTAGTCCAGTCGCACTGCACATACATCGGGTGCCGCTAACCCCTTCGAGAGTTTTTGTTGTGTGTATCTTGCCTATGCGTTTGTTGATCTCTGCATCCAGGGCAGTGTGTCTGTAACTGTGACCGGAACTAAGGACAACTCCCGTTCTACTCCTTACATTTTCATTAGAGGAGGACCTGTTAGGCTTGTCCCATTATTGAAGGCTTTCTTC